>CAXHSM010000438.1:1130172-1360328 GCA_964019185.1 Maratus speculifer
AAAGCTACCGCATTCATGAAATCTTAAAGTCTGCATCGAATCCTATGGTCTTCGAAAGTGGGTATCGAAAGGTGATAATCTATCAAGTAAAGTGTCCTTACACATAAGATCGTGACATAGTGCTTCCATATATGAGCACGCAGCAAAATGACTTCATATACATATAATATTAATGTATAGTAAAATGCTTTTCTAGTGTAGTCAGTCAAAAGTACTCCCCCTTCAATAAGAAAAAGGAAAAAGAAAGATTTTAGCAAAAATCGCACTATGCTTCAATCGATAAGCAGCAACAATCTGATACCTATACAGGCAGTAATGGCATCGGAAATGAGCGGTGGCAATTCGACGAGGAATCTGAAACTCATAACCAATACCTGGCTGCCTCTATAAGAGAGTAAAAGCATTTGATTCCCAAATATTTCTTTAACAGACGCTTTTGTCCCAACTACACTGTTAAAAATTTGAAACTTTTGCTGTATCGTCACTCCACCGCTTATATAGAAAACGATTAGTTAAATGTATTATGAAGGATTCTCATTAGTCAAAATAAAGATATTCTATAAAAGCGATGAAGTGACAGCAAAAGTTTCAAATTTTTAACAATGCATTTTAATGCCAGGCATTTTTTATTATAGAATTTGACGAAGATTTTCTGGAAGAATTCGATTGTACGCGTATGCGACGTTAACAAGATTGACGAAAATTGCCCGCTCAACAAGATGCTTGGTGACTCGTTTTTGTCCAGAATCGTTTCAACCAATTATATACTGTGCTCCATGTGTCGTCATATTCATATCGAGGAATCCTACACTGTAAAAAGTTTGACCCTTTTGCTGCATCATCACTCTATTGCTTTTATAGAAAACGATTACTTCACCCAATTATGAAGCATTCTCAAGGGTCAAAAGAGAGATATTCTACAAAAGCAGGGGAGTGACGTTGCACCAAAAGGGTCACATTTTTTACAGTGACACTGTAATCGGAAATGAGCGGTGGCGTATTCGACGAGGAATCTGAAACTCATAACCTATACCTGGCTGCCTCTATAAGAGAGTGACACCATTTGATTTCCAAATATTTCTTTTACAGACGCTTTTGTCCCAACTACACTACAAAAACTTTGACCCTTTTGCTGCATCATCACTCCAGCGCTTTTATAGAAAATGATTACTTTACTGTGTTATGAAGCATTCTCATTGGTCATAAAAAACATATTCTATAAAAGCTGTAGTGTGACGCTGCAGCAAATGGGTCAAATTTTTAACAGTGTATCATGGAGCATTCTCATGGGTCAAAGAAGAGATATTCTATAAAAGCGGGGGAGTGACGATACAGCAAAAGGATCAAATTTTTTTGCAGTGTACAATGTACAAAATTTGGCCCTTTTGCTGTATCGTCACTCCACTGTTTTTTAGAAAACGATTACTTCAGCCTATTGTGGAGAATTCTCATGGGTCAAGAGAGAGATATTATATAAAAACGGGGGAGTGTTGATGCAGCAAAAGGGTCAATTTTTTTACAGTGCACACTGTTGAAAAATGTGACCCTTGTCCAGTTAGAGTTTCACTCTTTGAAAAGATCGTGTGTCTATGTAAGTGTAACATAAAAGAATGAAAAATGAACGTTTCTAATTGGTCGATTGCTTCGAAAAGATATTTAATTTTAATGTTTTAATTTTTTTTAAAGTTCTAATCAACAGATTTTTTTGAAATTCGAATGGGACCACATGGGCCCCATACGCTTTCAAACAAAAAAAGAATTATCAAAATCGGTTCATATTTACGAAAGTTATGCGTGAACAACAAATACATACAGGTCGAAATCATAACCTCCTCCTTGAAGTCGGTTAAAAAACGAATAAATTTTAAAAAGTTATTTTCCGACTCTTCCTCCACAGGACTTTCACAGCCACTGTGAGTGGAAATTTGTCAAAAATTTAGAAAACGGAGATGACAGGAAAAATAATAACAATAATAAAAACAAGGGAATATGTAATCTAAGATTCCGTTTTTCTTTCGATGTAGATTTCCAATTCTGCGAAGATGAAATCCATCTCCTATAAATATTATTACATTTTTCTATCCCCACTTTTTCATGATATGTATGAATGTTTTGATATAAAATTGATTCCAAGCATGTGGTTGGTAAAGCATGGAGAAAAATACGTATGACTTAAGAGATAAAAATGTTTTATGAAAAAAATACATAATCAGTTTTTTACTCATTGCCAATTTATTTTTAATTTAAAAATTTTCTTTTTTATAATATGTTATTGTTGCTATTTAGCATATTCGGAATATCCAAGAAAAATGTCGTTTACGTTATAGGAGCTCAATTTATATTCATGCCTTATTTCCTTTTAAAAAATAAACTTCTTTACTCAATTATTTAATTTGGTTGATATTTTGTTTCACATGTCTATAAAAGTGATCTACTAGTTTTTGATACACAATTTCTTTTATGTCCTAAGCTATCTTTTATGCCATTTGCAAAGATTTATTTTTGCATCTAATAAGTAGTAGTCAAAAATTCGGTCTTGCACCTGTAAACGTTTATTTATTATTGACTTCATTTTTTGTTGTTGTTATTTTATTTTTTCTATATAAAAAAAGAGTACGAAATATCAATCTATAATCCAAAATAACATTTAGATTCATATTCCTCTATCCTTTATGTGAAATGCAAAAATATTAATTTTTTATTAAATACTCGCAAAGACCATACACACCTTCGCACATTTCAATTCAAATGAAGAATCGACAAAAAAGCAGGTGGTCTGCTAGAAGACGTAGGTCGAGAGATGGAGTTTTGAAAAAAGGAAGAGATAGAGACAAGAAATTAAATCTTCCTATTGAAAGGAAATTAGAGAGAAACGAAAAAATTGAAAAAGTTACTTTCCGACTCTTCTTCCACTTCTATCCCAACCACTGTGGGTGAAAATTTGTCAATAAATTTGTTATACGGAGACGGCAGTAAAAATATTAATAATAAAAAAAAGAAGGGGAAATTTAGAATAAGGTTGTAGGGGAAATATAATCTAGGATTCTGTTTCTTTCGATGTAGATTTCCCATTCTGCGACGATGAAATCCATCTCCTATAAATATCAACAGATATATGTTCTTCTACCCTATATTTTTCTTGATATGTATGAATGTTTCGATATAAAATTGATTCCAAGCATGTGGTGGTTAAAGCTTGAGCCTTTGAACAAAAATCGTATGATTTAAGAGATAACATTTTTTTATGAAGAAGGTACAAAATCAGTTTTTTACTCATTGCCGATTTCCTTTTAATTTAGAAATTTCTTTTTCTATAATATGCTATTGTTGCTATTTAGCATATTTGGAATATCATTGAAAAATTGTCGGTTACGTTATGCAAGTCCAATTTATATTCAGGCCTTATTTCCTTTTAAAGAAAAAATTTCTTTAGTCAACTATTTAATTTAGTTGATATTTTGTTTCACAAACTTATAAAGGGGATCTTCTAGTTTTTGTTTCACATTTTCTTTTATGTCCAAAGCCATCTTTTATGCCATTTGCAAAGATTTATTTTTGCATCTTATAAGTAGTCAATGATTCGGTTATACACCTGTGAATATTTATTTATTATTGACATCATTTTTTATTGTTGTTATTTTACTTTTTCTATGTAAAATTAAAGTACGAAATGTCAATCTATAATCCAAAATAATATTTAGAATCACATTCCTGTATCCTTTATATGAAATGCAAAAATATTAATTTTTTTAAGTACTCACAAAGACCACATACATCTTCGTACATTTCAATTCAAATGAAGAATCGACAAAAAAGAATCGTCTGCTAGCAGATGTAGGTCAAGAGATGGAGTTTTGAAAAGGGGAAGAGGTATGGACAAGAAGTCAAATTCTTTCTATTGAAAAGAAGACAGAGCGAAACGAATAAATTGAAAAAGTTACTTTCTGATTCTTCCTCCACTTCTATCCCAACCACTGCGAGTGAAAATTTTTCAAAAATTTGGCAAACGGAGACGCCGGGAATAATAATAATAATAATAATAATAATAATAATAATAAAAAGGGGGAATTCAGAATAAGTTTGGAGGGGAGATGTAATCTTGGATTTCGTTTTTCTCTCGATGTAGATTTCCAATTCTGCGAAGAATAAATCCATCTCCTATAAATATCCATAGATATTATGTTCTTCAACCCCACTTTTTCATCATATGTATGAATGTTTAATTGATTGCAAGCATGTGGTTGGTAAAGCTTGAGATTTGGAACAAAAATTGTATGATTTAAGAGATAAAAATGTTTTCTGAGGGGGGTACGTGATCAGTTTATTACTCATTGCCGACTACTTTTTAATTTAGAAAATTTCTCTTCTATAATATGTTGTTGTTATTTAACATATTCAGAATATCCAAGAAAAATGTCGTTTACATTATACAAGTCCAATTTATTTTCAGGCCTTATTTCCTTTTAAATAATAAACTTCTTTACTCAGCTATTTGATTTGGTTGATATTTTGCTTCACATATCACTAAAGGTGATCTACTAGTTTTTGATACACATTTTCTTTTATATCCAAAGCCTATTTTTATGACATTTGCAAAGATTTATTTTTGCATCTTATAAGTAGTTAAAGATTCGGTCTAGCACCTGTAAATGTATTATTGACTATTATATATATTTGTTATTATATATGTATTGACTACTATATATTTGTAATTAATTATTATTGACTTCATTTTTGTTGTTGTTATTTTACTTTTTCTGTATAAAATAAAAGTACGAAATATCAATCTATAATCCAAAATAACATTTAGATTCATATTCCTCTATCCTTTATATGAAATTCAAAAATATTAATTTTTTATTAAATACTCACAAAGACCACATACACCTTCGTACATTTCAATTCAAATGAAGAATCGACAAAAATGCAGGTGGTCTAGTAGCAGACGTAGGTCGAGAGATTAAGTTTTAAAAAGGGGAAGAGATATGGAACAAGAAGTTAAATTTTCCTATTGAAAGGAAGATAGAAAATCAAATAAATCGGAAAAGTTACTTTCCGACATTTCCTCCACTTCTATCCCAACCACTGTGAGTGAAAATTTGTCAAAAATTTGGCAAACGGAGACGCCGGGAAAAAAATAATAATAATAAAAAGAAGGGGAAATTCTGAATAAGTTTGGAGGGGAAATGTAATCTTGGATTCCGTTTTTCTCTCGATGTAGATTTCCAATTCTGCGAAGAAGAAATCCTTCTCCTATAAATATCAATAGATATTATATTCTTCAACCCCACTTTTTCTTGATATTTATGAATGTTTCAATATAAAATTGATTCCAAGCATGTGGTTGGTAAAGCTTGAGATTTGGAACAAAAATCGTATGATTTAAGAGATAAAAATGTTTTATAAAGGAGGTATATAATGGGTTTTTTACTCATTCCCAATTCCTTTATAATTTAGAAATATTTTCTTTTCTATAATATGTTATTGTTGCTATTTAGCATATTCGGAATATTAAAAAAAATGTCCTATATGTTATACAAGTCTCATTTATATTCAGGCCTTATTTCCTTTTAAAGAATAAACTTCTTTACTCATCTATTTAAGTTGGTTGATATTTTGCTTCACATGTCTATAAAGGTGATCTACTAGTTTTTGATACACATTTTCTTTTATGTCCAAAGCCAATTTTTATGCCATTTGCAAAGATTTATTTTTACATCCTATAAGTAGTCAAAGATTCGGCCCTGCTCCTGTAAATATTTATTTATTATTAACATCATTTTTTGTTGTTGTTATGCTACTTTTTCTGCATAAAATAAAAGTATGAAATATCAATCTATAATCCAAAATAATGTTTAGATTGATATTCTTCTAGCCTTTATTTAAAATGCAAAAAAATATTCATTTTTTTATTAAATACTCACAAAGACCACATACACCTTTATCCCTGTCCAAAGCCATCTTTATGCCCTTTGCAAAGATTTATTTTTGCATCTTATAAGTAGCCAAAGATTTGGTCTTCCATCTACAAATGTTTATTTATAATTGAATTCATTTTTTGTTGTTGTTATTTTACTTTTTCTATATAAAATAAAAGTACGCAATATCAATCTATAATCCAAAATAATATTTAGATTCATATTCCTCTATCTTTTATATGAAAAGCAAAAATATTCATTTTTTATCAAGCACTCACAGAGACCACGTGCACTTTCGCACATTTCAGTTCAATTGAAGAATCGACAAAAAAGCAGGTGGTCTAGTAGCAGACGTAGATCGAGAGATGGTTTTAAAAAGGGGAAGAGATATGGACAAGAAGTTAAATCTTGCTATAGAAAGGAAAGTA
Organism: Maratus speculifer; assembly: GCA_964019185.1. Lineage (NCBI taxonomy): Eukaryota > Metazoa > Arthropoda > Arachnida > Araneae > Salticidae > Maratus > Maratus speculifer. Next base: position 1,136,519 of record CAXHSM010000438.1, read on the forward strand.
GAGAGAAACGAAAAAATTGAAAAAGTCACTTTCCGACTCTTCCTTCACTTCTATCGCAACCACTGTGAGTGGAAATTTGTCAAAAATTTGGCAAACTGAGATGCCGGGAAAAAAAATAACAAAAAGAAGGGAAAATTCAGAATAAGGTTGAAGGGGAAATGTAATCTAGGATTCCGTTTTTCTTTCGACGCAGATTTCCAATTCTGTGAAGATGAAATCCATCTCATATAAATATCAACAGATATTATATTCTTCTACCTCCAATTTTTCTTGATATGTATGAATGTTTCGATATAAATTAGATTCTAAGCATGTGGTTGGTAAAGCTTGAGATTTGGAAAAAAAAAATCTTATGATTTAAGAGATAAAAAATGTCTTATGATAGAAGTATGTGTTTAGTTTAAGAAAATATTTCTTGCCGATTGCATATTTAGAAATTTCCTGTTCTATAATATATTATTGTTTCAAATTTACATATTCGGAATATGAAAGATAAATGTCGCTTATGTTTTTCAAGTCCAATTTGTACCCAGGCCTTATTTCCTTTTAAAGAATAAACTTTTTTACTTAACTGTTTAATTTGATATTTTTTTATTCACAATGCATCCAGTTATCCCCCAGAAACTCCCAGTCTTCTACATATATATATCCGGGTAAAGGAAAAAACAATGATAAACCTACAAGTCAACCTCTAAAATTTTCAGATGTTTTCCCACAAGATATAACAGACCGATTGCGTTTTAATATGCGAAATGAGCGTGAACTAATTCGGGAATTTCAACTGTGAACTCGTTGATGTAATTGATTGCACTTTCCCGTCTTAGTCAATTAGTTTTAAAAATGTATTGTACAAATCATATAGCAAATGTCATATGTATGTCATATGTAAAAAAATGACATTTCATGTAATTTTAATACAGTAATGATTAAAATACATACTTAATTAAAACATACATTCATTAAATCAATACTGCAGTAAATCTTAAATTTTGCAAGCAGCTTTACTTTTGTAACATAAATTCAAATGATGGCACAAACCTAAATTAAATGTATTACAATCCCTTCAGATTTTCAAAATTTTGAAAGATTACTTTAAGTTTACTTAAATCATAAGGTTATTTCCCTTTGAAATTTATTCTAATAATTTCGAAGTCCATATTAACTTTTGATTCTAATTAAGTGTAACTGCTTGCGTTTAAATTTAAATCTGTTATGAACTAACTATCAAATTAAAAGACCGATGGAAAAATGAAAGTTAAAGTATAAACTGAAATCGAATCGTTAAATTTGACAAAATGTAACGATATGATTCCAAGTTAATGATATTTGCCCATGCAAGTATAAAAATTAGCATTAGGTTGGAATTACATATTAGCAAAGTAAATGAATACTATTAAAAAGAAATTAAGGAAAAAAAGGGAATAGACAAATACTGAAAAGGTTTGCTATTAAAATATGACAGCTGCCTGATTTCTCGAGTAATGATAGAGAAAAATAACATGTGCTCAGTAACATAGTTACGTATTAAACTAATTTCTGAACACGAAAATTTGTAAAAGTTAATATAATCTTTAAGATATTTTTATTAACAGTTAAATTAAAATTCGTAAGAACATTTTAAAATTTTACCAAGTAGAAAGATGTACGTATTTTTGCAAATTTTGAAGAGTCAGAAGTCATTTAATTGAAGAATCAGTAATAATCATTTAGTTGAAGTGTCAGAAGTCGTTTAATTGAAGCGTCTCTGAAGGGGGGGGGGGGAGGGAGACTTCAATTAAGAAGGCATTCAAATTATATTACATACAATTGGATGGATTAATCGAAAATAATTCCTGCTAAAAGTAATTCGCATTAAGTGTGTTCGTGTTAATGAGATTTGACTTTCATGTCGACTTCAGTCGTTCTTCCCATTTTGAACGACAACTATGTGAACTATATTATTATTTTGAACTACCCTATCTTCAACCATGCTTATTTACGTGAATACCTTCATTTTGACGCCGATATAAGGTTTTCAAATATATTGCAAGTTAGCAAGTGGCAATGTTATTTCCAATTTCATAAAAAACAGATTATATATTTTTTCTCTTCATCCTTCAAATATTTATACGGAAATGCGGAAATTTAAATATATTAATATATAATTCTAGGAAATATTTTACATCTTTGTAAATTAGATTACCTATTAAATGCATAGAAAACAGCGCTTGTTCTTTTCTTTTTCTATAATTTTATCAGCATATTTCAGACGCTTTTCAACCGCTTATTCAGCGGAGCAATAATTGTTTCATTGACATGATGCCATAGACATGATATTCGTTGACATGATGGACTACTGTGAATCTGATTCAAAAATAAATTTCGAAATCTATCATTAAATAAAACTAGTCGTCGGGGGCCACCGTAATACTTACATATCATTAATAGGCTTAGTATAAAATATCAAAATAAGCATGTGTAAACTATTAATAAAATCCGAACCTTGAACTCTCTCTCTCTCTCTGTATATATATATACAGGGTGTCCCTAAACAAATGGTATATACGCTAGGGGGTGATAGAACACATCAAGACGAGTAATAATAAATAGGAAACCAAGTGTCCCAAACGTTTTCCAAAGGAGATAGCCGCCATTAAAGTTTGGGGTCCAAAATTTCAAATACACATAAAAAACGGAAAAATTGGTCGATTGATTTGCGGTTTTCACTAAAACTATTCTTTATATCGGTATTTTATTGAAAATGAATTATAAAGATAAATTTCAAAAAATGCCGATAGAGGGCGCTTTAGTCTTTGGATTAACGAAAGAATCCATCCTAATACTATTTTTTGCCGTTATTTTTTGCATCTCATTAAATGGTTTCGTAGGCTTAGATTTAAACTTAAATTTTGAGCTCAAAATCTGAATAGTTGGGAATGGTTAAGTAGCACAAACTGAACTGTGTTCAGAGGGTTTAAATTTCAAACGATTATAGAAAACGGAAAAATTAGTCGATTCGTTTGAAGTTTTTGCTAAAACTACTCTTTAAATCAGTGTTTTCTTGAAAGTAAATTTTAAAGATAAATTTCACAAAACACCGATAGAGGGCGCCTTAGACATTGGAGTAGCGTAACACTATTTTTAACCGTTATTTTTTTAGTCTCATTAAATGCTTTCAAATGCTTAGATTTAAATTTTGAGATCAAATTCTGAGTCATTGCGAGTGTTTAAGTAGCGCAAAAGTGAACTGTGTTCGAGGGGGAGGGGTTAAATTTCAACTCCAGAACACACTTCAGTTTGCGCTTCTTAACCCCTCCCAACGATTCAGAATTTGAGTTCAAAATTTAAGTTTAAATCTAAGATTTCGAAAACATTTAACAAGTTTTCGAAAGCATTTAATTAGATACAAAAAATAACGGTTAAAATTTGTTGTTGGTTACTCTGAAGTTTAAGGCACCCTCTGACGGAATTTTTTGAAATTTATCTTTAAAATTCATTTTCAAGAAGATACTGACTTAAAGAATAGTTTTATTTTAAACCGCAAACGAATCGACCAATTTTTCCGTTTTTTATTATCATTTGAAATTCGAACCCTCTGAACACAGTTCAGTTTGTGCTACTTAACCACTCCCAACTATTCAGATTTTGAGCTCAAAATTTAAGTTTAAGTCTAAGTTTACGAAAACATTTAATCAGATGCAAAAAATAATGTAAAAAGTAGTTATCCGTTACTCCAAAGTTTAAAGCGCCCTCTATCGGCATTTTTTGAAATTTATCTTTATAATTCATTTTCAATAAAATACCGACATAAAGAATAGTTTTAGTGAAAACCGCAAATCAATCGACCAATTTTTCTGATTTTTTATAATCATTTGAAATTTAAACCCTCTGAACACAGTTAAGTTTGTGCTACTTAACCGCTTCCAACTATTCAGATTTTGAGCTCAAAATTTAAGTATAAATCTTAGCTCACGATACCATTTAATGACATGCAAAAAATCACGGCAAAAAATAGTTTTTCATTACTTCAAAGTCTAAAGCGCCCTCTATCGGCATTTTTCGAAATTTATCATTATAATTTATTTTCAGGAAAATACCAACATAAAGAATAATTTTAGTGAAAACCGCAAATCAATCGACCAATTTTTCCGTTTTTTATGTGTATTTGAAATTTTGGACCCCAAACTTTAATGGCGGCTATCTCTTTTGGAAAACGTTTGTGACCCTTGGTTTCCTATCTACTATTACTCGTCTTGATGTGTTCTATCACCCACTAGCGCATATACCATTTGTTTAGGGACACCCTGTATATATATATATATGTATATTTATATATATATATATATATATATGTATACCAGGGTTGCGAGTGGTTAGGTAAAAACACAGTCAATATAGATGATAAATACCAGTATTTTGTCAAAAATGAATTCAGTTTATATGATCTCTTTATATTATTTGGAGTATTTTCTGTAAGAAATTACTGGTAGTTTCTCTTTTCTTGATTGTGTTTTTCCCGGTTTTCCCTGACCACTCGCCACCCTGTATACATATAGATATATATACAGGGTGATTCTAAATATTTTTTACAATAAAAGAGGGGTCATAGTACACATCAAGACAAACAATATTAAATAGGAGACCAAGGGTCCCAAACGTTTTCCAAAGGAGATAGCCGCCATTAAAGTTTAGGGACCAAAATTTCAAATAAACATAAAAAACGGAAAAATCGATTGATTGATTTTCGGTTTTCACTAAAATTATTCTTTACGTCGGCATTTTCTTGAAATTAAATAATAAAGATAAATGTCAAAAAATGCCGATAGAGGGCGCTTTAGACTTTGGAGTAACGAAAAACTATTTTTTGACGGTATTGTTTGCATCTCATTAAATGTTTTCGTAAGCTTAGACTCAAATTTTGAGCTGAAAATCTGAAAGTGGGAGTGGTTAAGTAGAACAAACTGAACTGTGTTCAGAGAGTTCTAATTTCAAATGATTATAAAAACGGAAAAATTGGTTCATTGATTTGCGGTTTTCCCTAAAACTATTCTTTATGTCAATATTTTCTTAAAAATTAATTTTAAAGATAATTTTCAAAAAATGCCGATAGAGGACGCTTTTGACTTTAGAGTAACGAACAACTCGTTTTGCCGTTATTTTTTGCATCTTATTAAGTGCTTTCGTACGCTTTGACTTAAACTTAAATTTTGAGGTCAAAATCTTAATAGTTAGGAGTGGTTATGTAGACAAACTGAACTGTGTTCAGAGTATTCAAATTTCAAATGATTATAAAAAATGGAAAAATTGGTCGATTCGTTTGCGGTTTTACACTAAACAAATTTTTAAATGAGCATTTTTTTTAAAAATAAATTTTAAAGATACATTTCACAAAATGCCGATAGAGGGCGCCATAGACTAGCTATATAGTAGCGTATAACTATTTTTAACTGTTATTTTTTTAATCTCATTAAATGCTTTCAAATGTATAAACTTAAATTTAAGGCTCAAATTCTGAATCGTTGGGAGTGTTTAAGTAGCGAAAAATTGAATTGTGTTCGAGGAGAAGGAAGGGTTAAATTTCAACTCCTGAAGACACTTCAATTTGCGCTACTTAACTACTCCTAATTATTCAGATTTTGAGCTCAAAATTTAAATTTAAATCTAAGCTTCGAGAAAACATTTAATAAGTTTTTGCAAGCATTTAATTAGAACAAAAAATAAAGGTTAAAATTAGTTGTTCTTTACTCTGAAGTTTAAGGCGCTCTCTAATGGAATTTTTTGAAATTTATCTTTAAAATTTATTTTCAAGAAGATACTGACTTAAAGAATAGTTTTATTTTAAACCGCAAATGAATCGATAAAATTTTTTTTCTATAATTATTTTAATTTTGAACCCCCCCCCCCCTCCCTCTTAAACACAGTTCAGTTTGTGCTACTTAACTACTCTCGACTATTCAGATTTTTAGCTTAAAATTTATGTTTAAGTCTAAGCTTCCGAAAACATTTAATGAGATGCAAAAAGTAACGGCAAAAAATATTTGTTCGTTACTCCAAAGTCTAAAGCGCCCTCTATCGACATTTTTAAAAATTTATCTTTATAATTTATTTTTAAGAAAATACCGACATAATGAATAGTTTTAGTGAAAACCGCAAATCTATGAACCATTATTTTCGTTTTTTTTTAAATAATAATTTGAAATTTGAACCCTCTGAACATAATTCAGTTTGTGCTACTTAACCACTCCCACTTTCAGATTTTGAGCTCAAAATTTAAGTTTGAGTCTAAGGTTACGAAAACATTTAATGAGATGCAAAAAATACCAGCAAAAATAGTTGTTCGTTACTCCAAAGTCTAAAGCGCCCTCTATCGGCATTTTTTGAAAGTTATCTTCATAATTTAATTTTAAGAAAATGCCGACATGAAGAATAATTTTAGTGAAAACCGCAAATCAATCGACCGATTTTTCTGTTTTTTATGTTTATTTGAAATTTTGGTCTCTAAACTTTAATGGCGGCTATCTCCTTTGGAAAACGTTTGGGACCCTTGGTCTCCTATTTAATATTGTTTGTCTTCATGTGTACTATCACCCCTCTTTTATTGTAAAAAAAATTGGAATCACCCTGTATATATAAATGTATGCATATTTTGAAAAGTAAGGCATTCCATACTTCAGCGACCAAAACTCGCCCTAATCATAACATTTTGAATTTCGGAACTTTCTGGCATTAAAATTGCACTGTTAAGTTTTTAATTTTTTATTCTGTCCCGGGTTCTATTAAATGTATTGAAAAAAATTCCCATGCTTTGAAAAGAAACTCGGACACAGTAAAGTATCCGAAATCTTTTGTGTATTCCAGTAAATACTATCTGCTTACTATTATACAGGAAGTAACATGCAGTAACATCAGCAACGTAAATCAGTTTCGTAAAATGTAAAATAGTTTAATACTTTTAAAACGCGCCTCAAACAGTATTCCCCCCCCCCTATACCATTATGTAATGGAATACTTTTCTGTAGCCCTGTAAATCAAAAACAAATACTTTTTGCACCGCAGATTTTACAGAATGTATATTTTAGTAGATAATTTAGTACTTCATATATACAAATCAATTCAATTACGTTCCCAAGCGTGTAACATCATTAAAATGCACTTGAAACCACTTTTCCCCCATTGGCCGTAATGTAACATAACACTTTTGATTGTCTTTGTAATTAAACTTTGCATTCAATTTTCACAAAATTTTAAATGACTAGACAAAATTCTGCAACAATTATATATTTTAAATTTCAAATGATTCGGTTGGGTAGTTTTTGTTCTGTTATATGCGGACAGACGGGCGGACGGATTGAACGACGGCTATAGATGCTGCGTATTTACATACTTACGAATGCACCCAAAACTTGTCTTTCTAAAAATATTGGCAGGATTACTTTATGGACATAATCACAATTGCTACCTTATCTTGAACATTTAATTCGTAATTTAGATTGTCTGCGCATTTCCAACAAATAAAAACGTGTAAATATTATCTTTATCTGAAAGACATGTTTTATAATAATGTATAACTAATATGTATATATGTATTTGTAAAAAATAGATGCAACATTAACCGATACACAACAGCATAACAAAAGAAAATATGTAAATGGTTATTGTTAGACACGAAATAGAAGGTGGGCCAACGAAAGAATAATGCATGAGACAAGTATTAGCAAAATACATTTTTGTGATGTGTTTTATTGATTTGTTATAAAAGTGAAATAGCTTGTTTATGTTTCCTGTTTTATCTACCATTATGAACTAATATATCAATTCTTCCTCATTTATTATTAATATTTCAACGTGCTTGAGAAATTTGTATGCTATATTATTATTTACCAATTCTATTCAGTTCCTTTGTTTTTCTTCCTATGCTTGCCCTCATTTTCAAAATAAATATCGATAAAACAAAAATAAATGCACACAAAATTTTATAATTCTAGAACATCAGAAAAGGGCTGAAAATTCGATTACAAAATTCTACCTTTACGTAGAAAAAATTAAGAACAATTAATTAAAAGAGTATAAAAAAATATAAAAACATTAAATCGACTTTATCTCAAACTGCCAAGTACAAGCATCGGCCTATTTTGCACAAAAGATTCTAGTATATTCGTACTTTAGTTCTTACATGAAAAAAAAAGAATTATGTAATATGTTTAAAAACACGGTAAAAAAATGTTTTTTCTTCCAAATTATTTGATATTATATTACGCAAGTATTTTTTTTTCTTCATGAAATTTAGATTAGAGGTAAATATTGTGAAAGAAATTTAATCGTTATTTTTTAATAAAGATTTTTTTTTTTTTGAAATATTGTGGAAATTTAAATAAGTATCAGTTATTGCTATTTGATTTTTTTCTACTACTTTTTTTTCTATTGCTATTTTTAAAAATTACAAATGTTACTTTAAAAAAGTTACTATTTTTTCTCAAAAGGCCACTTCTTTTAATCACATTTATACAATATTTCGAGTATGTGTAATTCTTTTGCGAATAAAAATGTTGAACTATCCCCAATTAAAATCTTCTTTTTTAATATAGATTTTCTTAGAGATAAAAAAATCATGTATAGCAATTTTTCTAATTGCTTATGTAATAAAGATATAGCAATATTTGGAGCTTACTTTGGAGCTTATTTTTTTAATATATATATATATATAAAATATACTTTAATATATATATGTATATATATATATTAAAGTCAGTTATCTTTTTTTCTTCATAATTATCTTTATTTAGCTTTTTCGAGAAAAAAATTATTGAGAATTTTTAACTAAATTATTTTCCCCCCACTGGCAGTTAGAAGAAATTTTTATTCATACGTTTTGTTAAATATTAACGGGTTACAATATAAACTTTATCTTTTTTAAAAACCAACATAAGAATGTTTCTCATTACATTAAGCGATAATTTAAATGTTAATTAATTTTTTAGTGTAAAATATTCACTTATTGAAACAAACATTTTCCAAGATAAGATAATTAAAAGTAAAGCTGAATATTAAAAAAACAATTAATAGATTTTCAGTGAGCATTTTGACACTTTTATTAAAAACTCACCGGTTGCAAAATAAATATAGTTTTTAACCAAAATTAGAAAATGTTTCAATGTTTTATGGAATTATTAAAATGTTAGTTTTTTTATGTAAAAATATTAGCTCATAAAAACAAAAATTTTCAAGGTAATTTAATTATAAGTTGGATATTTGAAAATATATTATTAATATATTTTCAGTGCAAGAGTTTTGAATAAAATTTCTTGCAAATAAAACAATTTTGAGTTGAATTAATATACTTACGAATTGAGAATTTATCTCAAAATGAATTATGTATTTGTTACTTATGAGTTATTGTGTGCAAAATATTTGAAATACATAAACTTACATCAAATGTACTTTGGTGATATTTACCGTATTTACTCGTGTAAAATACTTTTTTCCAAAAAAATAGGGCAAAACTTCCAGGTGCGCATTATCTACGGAATATTTTTTTACTGCTGGATGTAAGCCCACCATATGCATATGAAACAAGAAACTATTTAAAGAAGACAATGAAACTCGGAAAATGTTACTTAATTGAAGTATTACTGAATCTTTATTTTACTCTGTTTTTTGTACAACAGAGCTAGTAACATTATTTAAACGCTAATTAACAATTCTCATTACCGTCACTCATTCCTACTTCCCGCCATTCCTTACAACCCGAAGCCTAAAAATGCATTTTCGTCTTGTTTTCTGGCCTGATATAATGTTTGATTCGATTTTCTTTACTGAAATTCATTTGGTCATTCTTCATTAGCATATAAATTTATCGTGAGCGTTATATACGAGATTTAAACGCCATTTTTTCTAGCAAAATACGGGGTGCGCGTTATACACGCAATCGCGGCATATACGACTAAATACGGTAACTGCATACATAATCATATATTTATATTATTATATTAAATGCTTAGTACTTAAAAATCTATATTTATATTAAATGTCAGAATATTATATTAAATATTTTTATTATTATGTTATATTAAATACTATTGGAAAAATTTATTTTTCATATAATACTAATTATAATATAATAGAAATTTAAAATAATTAAAAGTTAGTTAGTTGTTGAGAATTAATGAATTCATTGTATTAACTTCCTTGTTTTATGCGTGGTCTATAATGTGTATATTTACGGTAAAAGAAATTCATTTCTATTTCAATTATTAAGTAAAATACATTATGTAATATATATTGTAAAATCTGTCCCATTTTACTCGTTGTTATGTTCCTTGTGCTCTTAAATTTTAAACCTATTAAAAATGTGCATTTCCATTGGAAACACATTTCGTGCATAATTTTTATATTTCTAATATATAAGGAAGGAGCTGATTTTTTTTTTTTTTTTTCAAAATTCTAACCTTTACATACATACATAAAAAAACTAAGAACAGTTTGTGAAAAGAGTGTGAAAAAATGCAAAAAATAAAATAAAATCGGCTTTAACTCTAAATGCCAAATACAGGAACCGGCCACTTTTGCACAAAGTTGCTGGTATACATTCGTACTTTCGATTTTGTGGGAAAAAAAAAATATCTAATAGCTATGTTTTAAAATATCGTAAAAAATGGTCTGTTAGTTTTTTCTAAAGTATATGTTTTTATATTACGCAAGTAATTATTTTTTCTTAGTGAAATTCAGATTTTAAGTAAATTATTATGAAAGAAATTTAAACTTTATTTTTTTTTCTGAACAATTCTGAAAATTTAAACAAGTTTCAGCTATTTCTAATTGAATTTTTTCTACTTCCATTTTTCTACTGCTATTTTTTAAATTATAAATGTTACTTTAAAAAGATAAAATTTTTTTCTCAAAACACCACTTCTTTTAATCACATGCGTACAACACAATATTTCGAATAGGTGTAATTTTTTTGCGAAAGAAGTATTGAATTAACCTCAATTAAAATCTTCCTTTTTAAATCTTATAGAATAAAAAAAAATCTGTATAACAATTTTTCATTTGCTTATTTAATAAAGATGTAGCAATATCTGAAGCTTATTTTTTGTAAAATATACATATATATATGTATATATTAAAGTCAGTTATGCTCTTTTCCTCATAATATAAATTTACATTTTTCTTCTCGTGAAAAAATTATTGAGAATTTTTAACTAGATCATTTTTTTGCTCTGGCAGTTAAAAGAAAGCTTTATTCTTACGTTTTATTAATTACTAAAATGTTACAAAATACATATTTAGTTTTTTTTTAAATACCAACATTAGAATCTTTCTCAATACATTAAGCGATAATTTAAATGTTAATTAGTTTTTTACTATAAAATATTAACTTATTTAAACAAACACTTTTCAAGATAAGATAAACAAAGGAAAGCTGAATATTAAAAATAATAAAACAATTAATAGATTTTCAGTGAGCACTTTCAACATTTTATTAAAAACTAACCGTTTACAAAATCAACATAGTTTTTAACCAAAATTAAAAAATGTTTCAGTAGTTTACGTTATTATTTAAATGTTAATTTTTTATATCAAAATATTAGCTTATAAAAACAAAGATTTTCAAGGTAATTTAATTACAAGTTGTGTATTTAAAAATATATTATTAATAGATTTTCACAATGTTATATATATTATTATTATATATATTATTAATAGATACAAATAGATTGCAAGCCTTTTCAATAAAATTTGTTTGTGGTAGATTTGTGCGAATCCTGTCTCAAGTAAATATTTTCAGATTCATTAAATATTTTTTATTTCAAACACACAATAACGATAACAATAACGTTAACAATAAAATTATTATAATTTTGTTACTCCAAAAATAAATCCGAAATTACAGTTAGCAAAAGATACCTTTTATTATATCAATACGTTAAAAAAAATCGATAAGACATTAGTTTCTAAGTTTTCTAAAGATAAAAGAATTTTTGGAACCGTGGGTAACTCGGATGAAGTTATGTTTCATATGTGCTTCTGATTGTGTTATATTTTCTTATATCAAGAAGCATATATTTTATACAGTGATAAAATGATATTTCAAATCGGTTTATCGGTTAACAAATACTCCCTTTAAATCGCAAATCTAATAACGAAATTTTAAATTATCTAAAATATTAAGTATCTACTTTTTCTACTGATTTATGAGAAGGAAATATACTGCAGCTAAAAACATTTTTACTCCTATTCCCCAAATGCATTTCTTAAATAAATAAAGCCTTTTCGACTCATATTTATTCATACATAAATTCAAATCAGCTTTACAGCAAAATAATGTGACATTAAAAAAATAGCATCAAATTATACTCTTAAACGTATAAATTGGAATTGGAATAATCTATAAATTCACTAAAGTACTACAATAAGTTTCCAAGAATTTATGTTGAAATAAGTCTTACATCATCTAAACATAAGAATCTTTCTGTAATCCAGAAATATTTTATTCGAATTTCTAAATTATCTTTCATTACATTTGACATATTTTTAATCACGTGAAATGGAAGTGGATACAGTTTCTAATTCTTTTTCTTTGGCTTTTTCTGCTCTTTTTTTAAAATTCGTATCTTTTTATTATTTTTTAAGAATTCCTAAATATGTTATTTTTTTTTAATTTTATTTTGTTTTACTATTTTCCATTTCGTTGAGTATGTGTAGTCAGGGTTATAAATCTGAAAAGTACATTTTGTTCCCCCATTTGCTGAACCATATTTTTGCAATTTTTTTTTTCAATCGATAAAAAGGACAAGAGAAGTGGGGAGGAAGATTTCAAGCATTTTATCAGAAGAAAATGGAATAAAAAAATGGAAAACGTTAAAAAAAAAGGAAATAGCGGAAAGAAGAACGCATTTTCCACGGTACTCGCAACTACTGTAACATTCAATTTTCGGTCTGTGTTCTGATTTTTATCGAATTTTTTATTCGTTTTTGTTTTGTTTTGTTTTTAATACATTTTTTTTTCTTTCATCGAATACATTTTTTGTGGACTCTTTCTTCCTCTGAAAAATCCGATATGAAACAATACTTGTTCCCTTTTGCCTTTTCAATTTGATTTTGTTTACCTAAAAATAAATGCACGTTATAAAATATCGATTTTCATTTTGCTTTCCGGATGCGTTTCTCGAACTTTAATCGATTTAAATTGAGGAATGATAGCTGAAATCTTTTGAAAAGATATTTTTTCTCCTCGATTATTTATTTATTGCTAATGGGAAGAAAGCGAATAATTTAAAGAATTTTCATATTTTAGCTGGAAGTTATTGGTTTTACCTAATAAATACAAAATGAAATAAAAAGATGATAAGATTTCAAATAGAGAAAATGCACGCATGTTACAATATACACTATTCTAAATATCTGGAAAAATACATGAGGAATTATTCTGAAACTTCAGGTGTGTAAACAAAATAGTACAGATCATATATTTCCACGTTCGCGAAATACCATAGGTGACTATCAACAAACTGAAAAAAAGAAGATCTTTTGCATAACCCTGTAAAAGCGAATGTAGCAAAAGCATCAAACTGCAGATTATGATTAAATAGGTTGTAATAAACGGTGTTCAATTTATGAGGATAGCAAGTATGCTCGTGGAGAAATTAAGATCTTCATTAAAATCGTCTCTAAGTTTTTTGTTTCTAATTTGCAGTTTTCTTAAATAAAAAATGTCCTTTTCAGAAAATATGACAAACAACTTTGTATATAATACTTTATAATCAGAATTAATAATAATAAAAATTGTATGAAAAATAAGCAGGTTTACTAGATAATGTTCAAATGACAATCAAAATGTAATTCCCATAATGTGTTTGCTAAATGTATCGAGCAACGTTTGTGAAAGTCTCATAAACATAGCTTGAAATTTTTTTAATTTATCATCGATAGAATAAGCTCAAAATCTAGTGTTCCCAAAAGAAAGCAAAACGATAAGGGGCTGTATCCACATATCCATTGATTATTGTCAATATACCACACACGTTATTGCATGTACTATTATATTTGGATTCAGCCCTTTGTAAAAATATAGACTGGGTGAATAAATAGACCAACAATTTCATGGAACTAGCAAATAATTTTTCGAGTCGTACACGAAACTGTATTACCGATCACGCACGACCATATATTACTTAATATTGACTATAATAATAATAATAAAAAACCTCAATGTACATAAAGACACGGCAAATAATATGTTACTAAGAAAAAATTGAGTTTTTATTTTTAAATATTTTCTAAATTTTGTTTAAAATAGCTTGAGTTTTTATTTCGTTATTCATTTTACTCTTTATATGTAGAAAAATAAATTATTATTTCCAGGTGTGCGTTTTAAAATTTTTCAATAACAAAATATCCATAAGAAAGATAATGTTTTCAAACATACAATTCATTACGAATTAAATCAAAATTCTGCTGAAATTAAGGATCATTTAAAAACATTCTTTCAACATATATATTAGAAAAAAAGAAGCATGAAATATTCAACTTGTTGCCAGAATTTCCAATGTAATAAGTACGCGTTAATTAAAAGCGAAAAAAGTCCAAAAACATACAGTAATTACTTTCACTATGGATGATACGAATAAAAGGCATGGAATTAAAAAAAAAGGCTTTTTTAGCTTTCTCGACCATTACCTTACTCAAGTAGTTTGAAAAAAATCTTTAATTAAATTATTATGCCTCTTTTAATTTAACGGTCTGTCTTTTTTTTCTTCTTTGGTCTCTGCTAATAAAGATATGGTTATAATAGCAGGGATATACATTGAGAAAATAAAACCCTTCAGAAAAAATGCACTTCTTTAACTTTATATCTTAAATTAGTCGATGAATCGTCGAAGAGAAAAAACCGATATTGAGTAAATTAGCTTAAGGCTTGCCTTATGATTAAATTTACATTTTAGATTTATTAAGTCTTCTATTGATTTTGATATTTATCTATTGTTTGTTTATTTTGAAAATTTTTATGCTCATTTTTGGTTGATGAAATCTCTATCATCTTTTTATAGACGCTAAAATTAACTGAGTTCGATCGGAAATAAGGTAATACACCTCTGTAAATAGTTACAAAGAAGAAAAAATTATAAAATTATTTGTAGGATTTTTTTTTTTTTTTTTTTTTTTTTTCGCTAAAAGTTTAGAGTTTAGAGTTTTGTTCTGTAGATTAATTTCCAATTTTTCAAAAAGTGATTTGGCAATGAATGTATAATGATTTTTAGATAAATGTAAAGTTTCAATTGTGGTTTTTAAAATTATTACAGATTCCCAACGTTCGTTTGAAGCATAGCATATTAAGAGGTTGTAATACAAGTTAATAGTACTAATGTTTTTTTTTTTTCAATCAGAAAGAAAAATATATAAATGAACAGCTTCGGATCTAAAATTTACATTCTTTTTTATAACTAATTTCCTATCCACCTTACAACGTATAAAAACTCTTTCTCGTGATTTAATAATAAAAGACAGTTATATTCGAAAACAGAAAAAAATATTTGTATCGTCAGCTTTGTATCAAAGATTTACATTCTTATAGGCATAAGGAATAAAATCGATATCATACAATTCAATGCTAATCTAAAGTTTTAATTGTAAAAAAAAAAAAAAAAAAAAAAAAAAAAAAAAAAACGAAATTTGAATTAAGAGCTTTTGATGTAAGATATACATTTGTATTTGTTACATTCATATTCTTATTTACATTCTTATTTTCCAAAATTTTCTGGAGAATAATGCATAACGACATTTTCTTGTAATTTAATGATAAATGTCAATTTTAGATTAAACATTAATGTTCTGATTTATATCTGATCCTCAACAAATATTTGGCGTATAACGTACAAGGAAGATTTTCTCCAATCATTGGTGGATAAATGTAAAGTTTTAATTCATTTGGAGGGGGGGGGGGAGAAGTCATGATAAAATAGTGTAATTCAATTTCATTGCGATTTTCCGAGGTTATTGGAAAGTTTTCATCTTTTGTTCTAAACTCTAAGGAAAAAAAACCACAGTTTTGTCACAGGGGACTATTTTTTAATTCTATCTCGCAACATTCTTTTAAGGCAATTAATTAGTACATATACATAACCAGAACCTACATGAAAAATATACTAAAAATTTTATTTTCTTATATAAAGTGATGTGAACAGAATATAAAAATGTCGCCTGTTGCAGCCTTGAAAGTAGTCATTTAAATATTTTAATAGTTTTTGTTTTTTTTATTTTATTGCATTATTAACTATTTGGAAAATAGTTCTTGTCTTTCGTAGAGAATTGGGAAATCTGAAACATATCTAAATCTTTCTATTGGTTGAACTCCACAACTTATTCGTTTTCTGATAGGTCCATGCTTGATGTCTAGAAATGGAACACTGCTGTTGCACAATGACAAAAAAGTATTAAAAACTAAAATTAATTACTCAAAAACAAATTTAGATGCAGGTTTCAAACAAGTTGCATTTTTTTCTTCATATGGCGGTGTAAAAATTGAAAATGTACGCGATGTTTAGAAGTTTCAAAATTTACAATACCTAAAATTTTTACTGTAATTTCATTTAATATTTTTTTTTATGATTGGTCAAAAATATTAACATGACTCTAAATATCCAAGACTATATAACAAGAGAAATCCGAGACTCTTTTACTACGTAATCTACGTTTTGATCATCATAAAATAGATGTTATTATTATTTTTTTAATTATAGAAATCATTTATAAGTCTAAAATTATAGTTTTTGAAAATATGATTTTGCAAATAGTCGTTATAACTTTTTAAATTGCAATTTTGTTTTATTTATTTTATTGCAATGGAGTCTATTTGCACACACCATACTTCTGCTGTATGAATTTGAGGATTAAAGTCAATAATTTTTTTAACCCTTTTTGATAATTCCTTATTTCTATATTTTATTTATTTATGTATCACTTCCTTATGATATTACAAGGAGCAACAATTTCGAAATACCGTGATACGCAATACAAGAGAAGAAAAGATAAATTCTTTGAAATTCTTTATGATGATAGTATTGTGTCCATGGACGATGAAAAGCTGTTTTGGATCTTATGACGCTATATTTGTGATAATGGATGAAGCGTGGTTACATTACTATAATCTCCAGTCCAAAGCAGGGCTCGAAATGGAAAAAAATCTACAAATCGGAACACTATTTCAAATTAAGCATTCACAATTTTAAATAATTAGAAAAAAAAGTTATAGAAAGCACTGTAAGCAATGTGTAAGCTGTTTGGTAATATTTTTTAACACTTCTACGAAACTGAACAATGTTTACGATACTTTCACGAATCGAAGCAACATTTGTTATAATTTCACGAAACTGAAATCCTTTCTCGTAACTTTACGAGCTGAAACGTCGACCAATTTGTTCCGATACATTTCAAGCGCTGGTCCAAAGACAGCCACGTCTCATTAGCTGTCAAAAATCTAGCCCCGCGATCTCCAAACCAGTCTTTCACCCTCTTTTTACCCCATCCCTCCAAAAATATGTTAATATAACATCTATCATTCTGAAATTGAGCATATACATATAGATATCTAAGACATTAGGCTTTGATATTCCACATCAACCATCGCAGTACAAATACACTATATGGCCATTGATTATTGGACGCTTGCGATTTTAGACATTTTACTGAATATCTAGAAAAATACATGAGGAATAATCTCGAAACTCTTAGTGTATAAATATAATAGTATACGTCATACATCTCCGTGAAGATTTTTTACCGAAACTCCATAGGGGACCGTCAACAAATTAAAAAAGAATGAATATCTTTTGAATAACCCTGTCAAAACTAACGTAGCAAAAGCGCTGAAACTCTAGATTATGATTGAATGCCTTATTGTAATACACTGTGTTCTTTTTTATCCAAATAGCATGCATACTCGCAGAGTAATTAAGGTTTTTATAAAAATGGTCCCAAATTTTTCCAAGTTTTTCCCTTATAATTTTCAGAGTTCTCAATGTAAAATAATATTTTTTTCAGAAAATATGACAAACAACATTGCACATAGTACCCTGTAATCAGAATAAAAAAATAATAAAAATTGTATGAAAAATGAGTAGGTTTACTAAATAATTTTTTACAGCGCATGCGTCAAAGATATCAAAATTTCATTTGCATATTATGTTAGCTAAATATATAGAGCAACTTTTGTAAATGTCTCAAAATCATAGCTTTAAAATTCTGAAAGTAATCGTCTATAGAAAAAGGACATAATCCGTTGTTTCCAAAATGAAGCAAAAAAATGAGGGATTTTATCCAAATGTAGTAGTACATCCCGTATTGTGTATTCTATATTGACACTAATCAATGAATATATGGATACAACCCCTCTTGTTTTTGCTTCATTTTGAGAATAACGGATTTTCAACTTATTCAATTGACGATTATTTTCAGGATTTTCAAGTTATGACTTTGTGACTCTCACAAAAGTTGCTCTATACATTTAGCCAACATAATATGCAAATGAAATATTGATATCGTTGACACATGCGCAGTAAAAAATTATTTAGTAAACCAACTCATTTTGTATACAATTTTCATTATTTTTTAATTCTGATTCCAGGGTACTGTGTGCAAGGTTGTTTGCCATATTTTCTGAAAAAAATATTATTTTATATTAAGAACTCTGAAAATTATAAGGAAAAAACTTGGAAAAATTTGGGACCATTTTTATAAAAACCTTAATTACTCTGGGAGTATTCATGCTATTTGCATAAAAATGAACAAGGCATATTACAATAAGGCATTCAATCATAATCTTGAGTTCGAGCGCTTTTGCTACATTAGTTTTGACAGGGTTATTCAAAAGATATTCATTCTTTTTTAATTTGTTGACGGTCCCCTATGGAGTTTCGGGAAAAAATCTTCACGGAGATGTATGACTTATACTATTATATTTATACACTAAGAGTTTCGAGGTGATTCCTCATGTATTTTTCTAGGTATTTAACAAAATGTCTGAAATCGCAAGTGTCCAATAATCAATGGCCATATAGTGTATGTTATATACTCTCGGGAAGTAATTGTTAAACCAAGCTCGTATATTTTATAGATCGTTATTAATGTGTTTAAATGGCTTTCAATATGTTGAGGATTGCAGCCATGTTTAGTAATATAGTTCCTATGAATGCGCCATTTTAGGTTTTCAACACAGTATTGAACTTCTAAAAACACATGAGATTTCATTAAATTTGCAAATTTCTCTCTAATGAATATAATCTAGATTAATTTTAAGTATCATATAATAAGGTGTGTGTAACACGGAATTATTATGGATTTATATTATTTTAAAGTATTTGTGATTAAATAATATCTAAAGATGATAACTGAGGATAAATTAGATATTTATGACCTAAAATTATCGTGAAAGGTTATTACTTTAAAGCACAAATGATTTTGTGTCATAAATGAGCCAAACTCTATTAGCTAAATACATCTGAAACAAAATAACTTTTTAAAATTATTTTTATGTTTGTATATTAACATGATATCACGAATTTTATTCCCTTTTCATAAAAGTTATGCAAAAAGGAATCAATAGCAATTTCTTCTATTAATTTTTTTTTTAATGTTCCTGAAGTTTAAATTTCGAAATTACGACGATAGCTTTGAAAAGATACAGTTTATAATGTAGCCCAAATGAGATCGAACTGGTAAAGAAATTTCAACGTATTTTAAACCAAACATTTGGATTGACCATATCATAGTACCCTTATGCCAAAGTTATTTGGAAATTTAATTACATTCATAATATAGATTAATTTTTGATGAATGTTTCGGAATTTTCTTTCTTCTGATATTTATTGTGATTTATTTTTCTTATATTATTTTCAGCACCGCATATCTTTAAAATTTTTATCTGAACTCCAAGTTTAGAATTAAAAAAATTTCATTTAGTACAAAAGTGTGCTTTTTTATTGTTTTTCTTTCAAGTATTGTTAAAACTAAGTCTGCACCAGAAAAATAACAATAAATAAATTTTAAATAAAAATAAAAGTTTTTGGTAAAAAAAATCGCATTTTTTTTCAAAAATATGAAGCAGACTAATTGTCTCCTTGAAGCGATTAGAAAATCGAGTAAAAACAGTGTGTGAAAGAATAAAATGTGAGGAGGAGTCTTCAAATGTCAACGCCTTCTCGTGCTCATACTTTCAAAACTCTGTAAAACGTGTGCTAATTTAAACCAGGTTAAGCAGGTTTTTAACCAGAAAATACTTTGGATGAATCATTAGCTATTTAATCTTCTGTAAACAAAACCCTTTTTTTACATGTGTTTTTTTTCTTTTAAAATTGTTGTTCCCACAAAGAATTTTAAGAATAGCATAGAAATAAAAAAAAAATATTCTTAGACATAGCTTGCAACTTTGAACTAATTTTCCGTAATACTTGGATTAATTTGATCCAAGTTGACTTCATTTCGAGCATAAATTTAACCCTTTGAGCTCTGGTGGGCAAATTTCTTCAAAATCCCAAACGTCACTTCGGCACCAGTATTTTGCAAAGAAAAAAACCAATTAGCGTTATGCACGAAAAAAATACATTAAAGCTTTTTCAAGTAAATTTCGTTGAATTTTCTGGTGCCGTTGTGATATTTCGGAATTAAAATTATGTGGTAGAAAATTCTACCAGCAGAGCTCAAAGGTTTTTAATTCATGAATCTTTATTTATTTAATTTCTAGTAACTAAGTGGAACATATTTAATTTAAATTTTTTGAAGAAATTCTGGTTGGATTTCATTAAATCAGGATCAAATTAACAGACGCATTACAGAAGATTAATATCAAGTTGGCACCTATGCATAGATTCTATATGATTATTTAACGTATGATTTACAAAAATGCTGTATATATTCCATATTTGATGAGATAATTGTATTGTTAATCTTATTATATTTAAATATAATATTTATATAATAATTATATATAAATATTTGTACATATAATTATATATTTGCTCCAGAAATTTTTCCCGTAATATTACTAACTTTAATTATATAATATAGTTTTGTTTTCTTTTATTTAATAGATTAAATAGTTTTTTCCCTAACACAGATGTTCAACACCATGCAATCTTCTGTAAACAAAAGCCACTTCTTTATGATTTTTCTCTTTTAACATTGTTGTTCTTAGAATACATTTTAAGAATAGCATAGAAAGTAAAAAATGTATTCATAGACTTAGCTGCCAACTTTCAACTAATTTTCCATAATACTTGGATTAATTTTATCCAAGTTGACTTCATTTGGAACCAAAAAATTTATTTCGTGAATCTTTATTTATCTGATTTGAAGTTACTAAGTGGAACATACTTAATTTAATTTCTTTGAAAAATTTATGGCTCGAAATTCATTAAACCAGGATCAAATTAACAGACGTATTATAGAAGATTAATGTCAAATTGGCACTTATGCATAGATGCTATATGATTATTTAACGTGTGATTTACAAAAACGCTGCATATATTCATATTTGTTGAAATAATTGTATTGTTAATCTTATTATAATTATATATAAATATTTTTTATATAAAAATGTTTACATATAATGATATTTTATTCCAGAAATTCTCCCCGTAATGTTACTAACTTTAATTATATAATGGGGCCCAGTTATCTTTTATTTCATTGATTAAGTAGTTTTTTTTCATGTCACAGATGTTCAACATCATGCAATCTTCTGTAAACAAAACCCTTTTTTAATGTGTTTTTTCTCTTTCAACACTGTCGTTCTTAGAATGCATTTTAAGAATAGCATCGAACGAAAAAAAAATGTATACTTAGATTCTATTACACTTAGAAAAATGCTAGCTTTCTTTCGTCGATGAATAACTTCTGTTTATCTAACCTCCTTTGTTTCTTTTATTTTAGGTAAGTATTCAAGAGCTTTTAATTGGATTATATCGCTTGAAAACGGACCTGCTTTTTACAGGTATGAAGAAAAATAATTCCATTTTTTTCCCTCCTTTTCTGGATTACCTTACCAAAGAAAGAACCGTTTTCTTTTATTGCATAAACAACAGGTGAATAAAGCAGAGAAAATTTTGTTAAGTTGGGTTTTTTCCTGCTTTTCTACCTAAAATTATTAACGCTTTCATTTTTTTTTTACTTTTTCATAATTTTATATTTAAGATATTCATGAATATCAGTGATTGGTAGAAAATATTTTATTAAAATACAGTTTATGATTTTCGAATAATAATATCAATGACAGTAAGGGATTTTTTAGAATATAGAATTTTGTTATAATTGCAGAATAGAAACTTTATCAATATAGCAGTGAAGAGTTTTTAATTTTATTTTATCGCCTGAAAATGGACCTGCTATTTACAGGTATGAGGAAAAATAATTACATTATTTTTTCTCCTTTTTGGATTACCTTACCAAAGAAAGAACCGTTTTCT
The DNA here is from genome assembly GCA_964019185.1 of Maratus speculifer. Lineage (NCBI taxonomy): Eukaryota > Metazoa > Arthropoda > Arachnida > Araneae > Salticidae > Maratus > Maratus speculifer. The sequence goes on from CAXHSM010000438.1 coordinate 1,158,952, forward strand.
TTTATTGCATAAACAGCAGGTGAATAAAGCAGAGAAAATTTTGTTAAGTGCGGGATTTTTTCGACTTTTATTCCTAAAATTATTAATGCTTTCAGTTTTTTTAATTTTTCATAATTTTGTATTTCAGATATTCATGAATTGCAGTGACTGGTAGAAAAATCTTATTTATTACACATTTAACACGTAACATTATACATTAAATGTTTTTCGAATATATTAATAACATTAAGAGATGTTAGAGTTTTGTTATAATTTTAGAATTAAAATTATGTGAATAAAACATTCATGAAATTTTAATTTTATTATATTACTTAAAAATGAACTTGCCACTTACTTAAAGTAGAAAGAGTATTTTTCCCTTTTTATGAATTAATAAACGAATGATTTCTTTAATTGAGGACCTCAGAAGCCAAAAAATATTGGTGACATTTTTTTTTTTTTGAATTAAAAAAAAAAAAAAAAAAAAAAAAAAAAAAAAAAAAAAGAAGAAGAAGAAGAAGAAGAAGGAAAAGAAAAAGAAAACGGAAAACTTTTTAGAATTTACGGAAATTTTTCCGTTAAAAAAAAGAGAATCTTATTGGCGCCTCAATCTTAGTAAAAACGTCTGTTTTTTTTTGTTTTTTTTTTTTACAATGTGGTTAGCTTGAAATTGAATTTTTTTTATTTTTATTTAAAGTTAAATTTAATATACCGGGTGTCCCAAAAATGACTGATGGATTTTAAAATTCAATAACTTGCAAACGGTGACAGCTATTTAAAAATTTTTTGCAGGAGGGCTATGTATAATGTCAGGAGTTTTTTTACCGCAATTCTTGATTTTAGTTCGAATTTCAAACAACAGATGGTGCTGATGGCAGTTGGCGGCCAGTCGACGCCGAGACTTACTTCATTCAGCTTTGACGCAAAAGAAGGAGATTAAGGCTATGGAGTACGTCTCATTCTACAGTACAGTCTTGCTCTCAGGCACCGATTCTGGACACATTCGCTATGATTTCAATGGAATGCGCTGTTGCCATGGAAATAACAGATTTTTCGATAGTGGAATACAGCGTTGAGAAGTGGGCATAAATTTCCCAAGCAGTATTTGAGTTGGCAGAAGATTTTCGTTTAGGAAGTTTTATTTTCCCGGATTAAATTACTTTTTTAGGCACGATTTAAAGAATATTTTATGCATCATATTTTAAAACTAGATAAAGAGATTTTTTCAATTTGATGATTTTTGTTATATTCTTAAGAAATTTTAGATCTTTTAAGAAAATTCGTCGGTAGATTTTTATGAATCTTCAAAAAATAATAGTACATTATTGTGTAAAATAACTACCAAAAACAAATATTATAAGTTGCCTTGTTTAGCCCTTTTCAATAGGATTAGTCTATCGTTGCATTAAAATAGAAAAAATAAAATAAATGTGAGTTAATTGAAATTTATTCTCCCGGATTAAATTACTTTTTATGGCATGATTTAAGGAATATTTTAAGCACCGTATTTTAAAACTACACTGTTAAAAATTTGAAACCTTTGCTGCATCGTCATTCCTCCACTTTTATAGAAAGAGATTATTTCACTGTATTATGGAGCATTCTCATTGGTCAAAATAGAGATATTCTATAATAGCATTGGAGTGACGATGCAGCAAAAGTTTCCAATTTTTAACGGTGTAGGTGAAGATATCCTGCGACAATCTCGCTCTTACACTATAAAAATCTGCTGCATTTTGTTGTATACGCACACCGCTTGTATAGAAACGTTTACTTGATTGTATTATGAAGCATTGTTATTGGTCGGAAAAGAGACATTATATACAAGCGGCGGAGTGCGTATGCAGCAAAATGCAGCAGATTTTTAACACTGTGGGGTCCGATTCTGAACTCATTCGATATGATTTCAAATTAATGTGTTGTTGTCATGGAAATAACAAATTCTTCTATAGAAAAATACAATATTCAAAATTGAGCATGAATATATTATGCACACAATCTGATTGAGCACACAATCTAAATCGATCTAAAATTTCTTAGAATATAACAAAAATTATCAAATTAAAGAAATCTCTTTATCTAGTTTTAAAATATGATGCATAAAATATTCTTTAAATCGTGCCATAAAAAAGTAATTTAATCTGGGAAAATCTAAACGAAAATCTTCTGCAAATTCAAAAACTGCTTGCGAAATGTATGCCCACTATCGAACAATCTGTTATTTCCATGGCAACAACGCATTCCATTGAAATCATATCGAATGAGTCCAGAATTGGTGCCTGAGAGCAAGACTGTACTGTAGAATGAGACGTACTCCATAGCCTTAATCTCCTTCTTTTGCGTCAAAGCTGAATGAAGTAAGTCTCGGCGTCGACTGGCCGCCAACCGCTATCAGCGCCATCTGTTGTTTGAAATTCGAACTAAAATCAAGAATTGCGGGGGAAAAAAACTCCTGACATTATACATAGCCCTCCTGCAAAATTTTTTTTAATAGCTGTCACCGTTTGCAAGTTATTGAATTTTAAAATCCATCAGTCATTTATGGGACACCCGGTATATGAATCACTGCACAGTGCGGGGAAAATATTTAAGAGAAATAACAAGAAATATTTCGCTATCTCATTGTCAAAATCATCAATGAAAAATCAATATAACTTCAGTAGCGGCATTTCATCGAAATGTTTCAACTGTAAATTCTGTATTAAACTAATAATTGTACATCATTGGAAGTGTTTGTGATCAATGTTAAATGGCGTATTATTAGAACCCAGTGTAACCAATAAAACCTGAAAAGCTTTTATTATTAGCAGATTTACCACAGAAATATGTTTTGTACCACTATTTTTAAAGAATAAACTTAGTAAATTTCTGGTAAACATATATACGGATATTATTATTTAGAAATTATTGTAGAAAGATGTTAAAATGATACCTGCTAATGTGCTAGGTATCTTTTTACAGCACTTTCCAACAAAGTTGAAAAGTGTTTATGCATTCGGTTTGTCTTTCTTTCTTTCCGTCTGTCCACGCTCTAACTGCTGTAAATATACTGGAATTTTCATATGATTGATAAAGCTTATTTGGGGTCACCAAAGTATGTTTTGTATTGAACAGACTGTATTGTCGATTAATGGTTCATTTACAGGGATATTCAAAAGAATTACATTGTGGTATATGGGGAAAAATCGTTTGGCGAGTATTTTAATGACATTTCAAATGTCATATTTTAATGACATTTCAAATTTTATGCTATTTCAAATGTATCGAAACCGATATAAATCACTAAATTTCCCTAGGATAACGGTAAAACCGAGAACTCATACCATTTTTTATTAATTTACAATGACACAAAAGAAATCGATTTTGCGTAATAATTGCTGGAGAGTAAGTTTTAAAATTCGGTATGCGCTTTCAAATTTAATTAGTTTCTTTGTTTATTACTCTTTATATATAAATTCTGTACCTCATGTAAAGGGCTGAACAAAAGGATTCGCATACCATTCTCCTTATAGGAAATTGCCTACGCGTAATTTTCAACTGAAATAAATGTATCTCTTAATTGAATTAAATTTTGCAATGCATGTTTTTAACAGACACAAATCTCTATATCATGTTCAGGGCTGCTAAAAAATTCGGATAATTTTCCGATGGTAGATGGGAACAGTTGAAATTCGGTTTTTGGCATGCGTTATACATTTGCATAGGGCGAAATGAGGCACAATATTTTAACTTTTTAAATGGTGCAGTTTTGTTACATTATTCCGAATGCGTTGGACAGTGCTTCATAATCTATGCTTGACGCATGAACTTTCCCAGCAAGCACATAACTTCCGGCATACGATCGGACCGGAGCCGGCAATGTCGGTCAAGTGTCGGTAGCTGATTGGCAGCTAAAACTTAAGAAACTGCTATTTTGACAGCCGGTCACGGTAATCGGTCCACACTTGGTTATATATCGTCAAGCGACTTATACCGGCAAGTGACACAGGACCGATATCTGAGTTCTGATAGTGGACCGATCAGATTTGCCAACATCGGTCCGAATTCAGAATATTTAGTCTTAACCGATTTTTTTTTTCTTTTTCTGAATTTTATTCGAGTTTGCGTTTTTGATAAGAAATGTATATTTCACGTATTTCATTAAAAATTTTGTCAGTGATAAACAGAAAATATGTCAAAATAACCTATATTTATTTATTTAAAAATATTGTTTTTGAATTAATTTTTAAAATGACTTACAATTATTTTAATCACAAAATAATTTTTAAATTCTCGCCTTTAAATTGTTAATCACTATTAGGAACTTAATCATAGAAAACAGAAAAATACTTTGTAAGGTAATTGAATTTTTTTTCTATTTATCTATTCATTTTAAAAGCAATAACTCACTTTCTTATTTTATTTTAAAAAAATAATTACTAAAAAGTGCTTAACATTGTTTTTCAATGTAAAACATATAAAAGAAATCTACCCATTTTTTTACATAAAAAATTAGGTTTTTTTTTTTCCCCCAAAATATTATCTCACAAACGAAAAAAAAAAATAGTATTTCTATTTTATTTTAAGATTTAAAAATTATTATTGCAACAATTATTCGGAACTAATATTGCTAAAAAAAAAAATATTCTGCATTAAATTATGAAATCACTTAACGTGAATTCTCATTCTAATTAAAAGTGATTAATTACCAACTTAATTTTTTATTAAATTAGTTATTTTATGTTACAAATATATATTTCCTAATTTTTTTTTACTTTATTATTTACTTTATTATTACATTTAATTACTTTATAATTCCCAAAAAGGAAATTGCATCAGAAAAACCTCTAAAATTCATTTATTATATCCAGTACTTAAGCATTTTTAAATTTATAAAAAGGAATATGAAATATCTCCTATTTAAAAAAATGTGTATAAAAAATAATATATATATATATATATATATATATATATATATATATATATATATATATATATAATATGTTACTTTTATTTTATTTTTTACTTAATAAATATTCATTATCAACTAAATAACATTGGAACATAGGTTTGAAACATAAATACTACTTTGAATCATCAAATGGCATAACATAATTTTTTATTCCATTTAAAAGTTAATTATTACCAATTTATTATTATTTAAAATAAGATATTTCTAAGTTAAAAATATACACTTTAGAAATTAACGCAAAATATGTAATTCTGTTATAGTTTCTAATAAAAAATTTTATTTATTTAACAATACTTCTGAACAAAAAATATTATTTTTAATTTTTTAAATATACTATTTAATGATTCTAAAATCTATAAGAAAAGCAATTCGTTTGCTTTAATTATTTGCTAATTCATTAATTTAAATATTAAATTGATTTTTAAAATCAGGCGCATAAGACAATTACAAGTAAATGATTACAAAAAATAAAATAAAAACACTTTAATATTACAATTTTCCAATCTGTCATTTACGTCAACAACACTTGCCATTCACGTAGCACTTACTGAAAAAACCACACCCTTATTACCACACATAATCCTCCCCTAACCAGCTCGGACTTGTCTAGTGGTTAAAGCGTTCACCTTCTGAGCTAGGGGTTGCGCGATCAAATCCCTCCTGTTCCCGCTGAAGTATGCCCATTGGCTCTCAAAATACTTGCTAGAGTGTTTAACAGATGGCGCCACCAGAGTTTTTTTATTTGCTTGTGCCGGGCTTCAGCCGGTATTCGTGTGGTTAGCTATCGGCATAGTTTTTTGCCGATACAGGACCGGCTGCGTGCCTCATGGATCGGGCGGCATTCGCGCGGCGTATCAAAAAAGATACGGAACCGATAGCAGCAACTGGCATCGGTCCGATACCGATGGCAGTGGCAAGCGGCTATCGTCCGATTGCTTACCGATAGCTATGTGTTTGCTGGGTTTCTTTCTTGTTTTACAATTGCATAGTAACATTTACTTGCCATTATTCTTTTTTTCAAAATCTGTTTCAAGATACACACAATCGTTGTAAATGGACATTCACAAATAAAAAACAAAATAAAAAAAAGAGGTTTTATTTTGAAACATACAACTAAAGTCTTTTCCTGTTAATATCATTCAGTCTTCAAATTACTCCATTACTTCAATCCTGTTAGCCGTCTTCGAAAAAACTTCTTTCTCACTTCAATTTCTTGTGAAAATATTTGTTCAGAAAATTAGAAAAAAAAAAGAGAATCATCTTTTTAATCGTCGCACCTGGTGACACGTGTGATTATCACTTATAAAGGAAATTTCTCCCTGCGGAAACATTTAAACAGAAGAAATTTTTTCCCTTTAAGGCTCACGTGAAATTATCGGTAAAATGTCAAGCGAAAAGACAGTTAATCGATTACAGTTTGTCGTTTCACTTCAGATCTTGTTATACAGTTTTATCTGAAATCTGGATATTTGCGCAAAATTTAAAGCTTTTGACAGGTTTATTTCTGGGCATAAGTTTTAAATCTTTAGAAACTAAACGTTGCCCGTCAGAGTGGTAATTATCTAGATTTTTTCTTTCTTTCTTTCTTTTTCTTTTTCTTTCTTTTTTTTAATATGCTTTTTAATTCTTATATTTAAGGTTTGATATAAAAAATTTTAGAATATTTACTTTATTTATAAGCAAATTCCTGCATTCATATAAAATTAATTTTAATATACATGATTAAACATGATAATATACATTATCATACACCTATAAATTTAATATATATGAATCGTTGCGAAATGCAGGGCTAACAAGAACTATTTCGGAATCTCATTGCCAAAATTATAAATGTAAAAAACAACATAGCTTCTGTAGCGGTATTTCATCTCAAATGTTTCAAATATAAGTTTTGTATTAAACTAATATTTGTATTTCATTGGAAGCATTTGTGATTAATAAATTATGGTGTGTTATTGGAATTCAATTGTAACCAATAAAGCCTGTAAAGATTTTATCAGCAGATTTTACACAATTGACTTTTAAAAATATTTTTATACCACTATTTTTAAAGAATTATTTTAATTAATTTCTTGTAAACATCTATGCGGAGATTATTGTTAGGAAATATCGGTAGAAAGATATTAACAGGATATCCACTAATCGCAACCTGTACTAGGTTTAATCGTTTTTCTTTTACAATTGCATAACAGTATTCCTTTTTATTATAATTATTATTATTTTTTTTTTTTTGTAGAAACAATTGAAGAACAAAATTTTGTACTTAAATTTAAAAAAAAAGAGAGACTTTATTTTGTAACATACTAGAAAAATCTTTTCTTCTTAATGTCATCCAGTCTCCAAATTACTCCATTACTTCAATCCTGTTAGTCTTTTTCGAAAAAACGTCTTTCTCATTTCAATTTCTTCTGAAAATATTTGTTCAGAAAATGAGAAAAGAAAAAGAACCATCTTTTTAATCGCCGCACCTGGTGACACGTGTGATTATCACTTATAAAGGGAATCTCTCCCTGCGGAAACATTTAGACAGAAGAAATTTTTTCCCTTTAAGGCTCACGCGAAATTATCGGTAAAATGTCAAGCGAAAAGACAGTTAATCAATTACAGTTTGTCGTTTCACATCAGATCTTGTTATACAGTTTTATTTAAAATCTGAATATTTGCGTAAAATTTAAAGTTTTTACAGGTTTATTTGTGGGCAGAAGTTTTAATTCTCCAAAAACTAAATGTTGCCTGGCAGTGTGGTGATCAGTTAGAGAAAATATTTTTTTAAAACAGAATATGGGTAGTAAACGTAAATGCTGAACAATTTGTAAGTTCCATGTGTATTAACATAGAAGGATTATTTATGTGTATAAAATCAGAAAATATATCTAGCTGTCGTTTCACTTCAGATCTCGTTATATAATTTTATCTGAAATCTGAATATTTGCGCAAAATTTAAACCTTTTGACAGATTTATTCCTGGGCATAAGTTTTAATTCTTTAGAAACTAAATGTTGCCTGCCAGAGTGAGGATTAGTTAGAGAAAATATTTATTTATTAATTAGTATTATTATTATTATTATTTTGCAGAATATGGGTTGTAACGGTAAATGCAAATGCTGAACAATTTGAAAGTTCAACGTGTATTAAAATAGAATGATTATTTATGCGTATAAATTGAGAAAATAAATATATATATTTTAAAAAGTATCTAAAAAGTATAAATATACGCTAGAGAAACTTTGTCTTCTTAATCTCTTCAGTCCCTGAGTACCCAAATGGGTACATCAGTTTTGTCTCATTTTATTAATGATACTCAAATATAAATGAAATTTCGATATAAGAATAATATGTTTCGAATTCTAAGATTCGAGCTAATGAAAATAAAACAAAAATCTCGCTCTGAAGTCAAACGAGAGAAGAAATAATTCAGTAATAATTAAAAATACTGTAATAATCGCCAGTAGCGAAGAGGTTAACAACTAAGTGAGAATATTTTTGCTAAGAACCTCATGTTTATAGTTCCGTTTCGAACGGTCATAAACCAATGGTTTCTGTTTTTCTCTTTTAATCCCTTTTGCATCATTTCTAAAACATTTGTACAAGGTACAGTGCTACCTTTTGAAAAAATTTTGCCCTATTTTTTATTGAATAGTTGTCAAGTGCATCACTTGAATTATCAGTAGTTTCAATTCCGTCTCAATCGGAACATCAAAACATGATACAGAACCTTTCTAACAATATTTACAGTGAAACCTATAACTGTTTAATTTTCCCACAAAAAGTTGGGTTTCAAACCTTTCAAGAGCTGTAGTAACTCGATTTAACCACATAATTTTGATTTCCGAAAATAACAAATAGAACCAAGAACAATTTATTAAAATTTTGCTTTTATAAAAAAGATGCACAAGAGCAAATATTTATGCTCTAAAAACTCTGTCTGAATATTCTGATGTCAGTCAATTATTCCATCATGTTAACAGTTTCTGTTTAGTAAAGTGTTGAATAAAGAGATTCTTCATTGAGGTCTTAAAATTGTATGTCCAATGATGAAATAGTTTGGTAACATTTTTTGTTTTTGGAAGACTTTTGTATTGTTAGAGACACAGTTTTATAACTTTTTTCATGCAATATATATACAAAAAAAGATGTTTTTTAATTTACAAAAATGTACTATAGTCAACGAAAGTATTTAATTACTTCTTCAAACTCGCCGAAGATTTCGAAAGGCGTACTTTTCTGTATTTTTAGAAACTTAGAAAATTATTCGAAACTTAAAGAAGAATTTTTAAAAATAACATTTTATTAGGTGCTACAATTTTTGAAATTTTTCTGAGTCGCTTTTGGAAGAGCTAAGTCGTGAATACAAAAATCAATTTTCTCAAATCAGAATATCACGTTTTCGGATGCTATCAGTTCTCAGGTAAATATATTGAGATTCAGAAAACATGTTTAAGACATTGACATCCACGGCAATTTTCAGAAATCTGGCCTAAAATGACAATTTGATTTAATCACATTATATTATTAAAAATTCCCACCAGTATTTTTCTAATATAAATACTAAAGTTGATTTCTATTGAAAATGTTTTTAAAGGGTGTGTCAATGGTGTTAAAGGATGTGTCCGTTTTTTTTAAAGGGGTGCTGTTTAGAAAAAATGGAATTAATACATTGACTGCCGACTACGATTTATCTCGTAGTCGGTAGTCAGTCAAGTTGTTAACCCATTAGTGCCTGAATTATTTTGTTCGTTAAAAGTCAAAGTTTGCATTTTCCCACCACTTTCAAAGCAAGAATAACTTTTATCTTAATTTATCGAGGACTTTGCCTCTAGAAAGAAAGTATTTATTTATCTTCCTTTTTACTGGTGTGAAATGCTCTAACTTGAATTTTTTAAAACTGTCTCAAAAATGGGACGCTAGGCACTAATGGGTTAATAGACAGACGTAACATAAATTAACAGCACATTCTTTAATATGAAAATTAACATTATTTTGTTAGGATTGCATGCTTAAATTCAGTTATGCAGCTGAAAATGCTTTACGAAGAATTTATAGAATCCGAAAAACCGATTTTTCGGATACAGAGAATTGATAAATGCATTGTAAAAACTACTAGGAAATGAACTGTAAAGTGCAGCCAGTAAAATTTATTTTCACAAATTTTTCTTTAAATTTCGAAAATAATTATTTTTTTGGGTTTCTAAAGATAAAGGAACTTTTTTTGGCATCTTAGGCTGCTTAGAAGAAGTTATTTTCGTGATTATTATACTTTTTTGTAGATTAAAAAACATTTATCCTTTATCACAGTGTATGGACAGGAAGTCACATCTATTGTCCTTTTTTTGAGCGGTAATTGAAAACGTTAATATTTTTCTTTTATAATCCCTGTCACATAACTTCTCCAACAATTGTACTGGTCACTTTTCCTAAATTTATGTACTATTTTTTGAATTTAATAATTAGTAGGCTCATCATATGAAACATGTGCAGTTTTATTCCCGTCTGAATCAAATTAAAACATGATACAGACCCTTTTTGAACGTGGCAGTTTATTTAGTCGCTAAATTTATATTTCACTTTTACACTTAGAGCTGAGTTTTAAAAATATATAAATAATTATTTCAGTTACATCTTAAAGCTGTACCTCAAATGATCAAATATTTTTTTCACGCATTCCACATAAGAAAACCTTTGGTTACCGACAAAATATTCAGTTGGACTTTTGTCCAAAATAAATGGAAATGTTTTAATACAAGTCACATCTCTATTCCATTTTTTGTTGTCAAGAAACACCGGTTTCTATTTTTTCTTTTTTAATCATGTTTACATAGCTTCTACAACAAATGTACAAACTATAGCGCCAACTTTTTGAAAAATTCTCTATTTCTTTTTCCCCCGAATAAATAGCAAGCGTATCATTTGAATTATTTCTAATTTTGATACCACCCAGAGCCCGATTAAAGTTGTGCAAGGTGCAAGGCCTAGTATCTTTTTCGGGGGCCCCTCGCAGTGAAATAGTTGCGATTTTTTTAAGTTGGGTATAGGAGAGGCGGATATTATAAAATATTACGATATAATTGCAATGTTAACCGAAATATATTTTGGTTTATGTGATAATAATTGGAAAAACTGCAATTTTAAGACTTCTGTTTCTAAATAATTTTACTCTATTTGGGGCCCACAGCAGCAGTGGGCCTAAGGCCCTGGCCTAGTTGGCCTGTTCAGTAATCAGGCCCTGATACCATTTCAATTGGGACAGTAAAACATGTTACCGCAGGGTTGTTTGATTTGGTCTCTTTTTTAGTTCTCAAATTTTACGTTCGAACCAGAAATTCTGTGTTGGATTGTTTTGCTTATTTAATGACACATTATTCCATATTCATAAAGTGAAAAATTTTCTTTCTAAATTTCAATGCGATTGCAAATTTTTTTTAATTAAAAGTGTGCGTCAAACTGGCAACCCAGTGTTACCAATGTTTTAAAATGTGACACTCTATTTATCGTAATCTTATATTTCTTTAATTTTTCCACTTTGAGCTGTGTTTAAAGAAAAAAAAAAAATAAAAAAAGTACTTCATTGACATCTTAAAACTGTATCACCAAAGATTAAATATTTTGGTCACGCATTCTACGTCAAAAGTTTTGGTAATTATTAATAACTATCTCTTGCAGCAAAAATATTATTATGGATCTCAACAAATACTTTCCTACTTTATGCAGTTGTTTTTATTAGAAAACAATCTTTTTGAGACCGTCACAAACATTATAATTATCTCGTCCCAATTCCCCCGAGAAAAATGAGAATATAATTCTAATATTCTTTTACGGATGCAAATAAAGTCGTTGAGATAAATATTAGAGAAACTTTACTCGAGAACTTTTAAAAGAATTGTTTACTTACATAGTAGCGCATATAAAGAGTAGCGAAATTATTAATCATGCGTTCATCCCATTATTTTTATCACAGATAAACCTTTTGAATAAAATATGAAATACTTTTATAACATTGATGCCATATTTTAGATGGGAAAAAATGGAGAGTATTGTTGAAAAAAGAATGGAAACTTTATTTTCTTTTATTTAAAGAAATGAAAAATAAAACTTTTTTTTTTTTTTTTTTTTTTTTTTAAGTAGAAATATTTAAATTTATTTTCTTGAAGCAAATCAGAATTAGTTGCAAGGATATTATTTAGGTCCAATATTGCATCATTATTACATTCATTAAAATATTTCTATTAAAATACCCATATTCCTAAATATCAGCCTTATATTGAAAATATTTGAAATAAGATATTATGTTAGGTACAAAAGAATGCTTTTAAAGAATAGTGTGTATATAAATGTGTAGTAGAGAACTTAAAATATTTCTTTTATAAAAGGTATAACATATACTCGAAATATCATGAGATAGGATAAATAAAACAATAAATTGAATCAGTTTTTTTTTTCTAGAATTTAAGAACGTTCAATTCAAATTGGTGTTGCTAAAATACCTAGAGACAAATATTCTGTAAACTTAATTCAATTTACATTTTCGAATTTTTAATTAGTTTTTTTAATTAAAGTCGAAAACAGTCTCCTAACAGCGGTTGATTTGGTCTTAAAAAACTCCAATCAAAGGAAAATGGATGGAAACCCGTTTTCAAGGAGATCTCCACCATTTATTTTATTCTTTAATCATAGTTTAATCTTTTTAACCCTTTAACGATCATAGCATTTTCATTGCTAAGATGTCGAAATAAATGAATAACACCGCTAATTAAGAACAAATATATTTATTTCTAAATAAGAAAACGTGATTTTTCACATGCAAAACTAGTCGTGGGGGGCCACCGTAATACTTACCCATCATGGATATGTATATGAAAATAAAGCATGTGAAACTATTTATACAATTCATTGCAATTCATAAACAAAATTTAAATATTGTTAATATACATAGTAATGCTATTTTAAAGAACTGCTGATGCACCAATTTCGACAAATTATATAAAACGCCAACTACTCAAATAGTACCGAACTGCGTAAAAGAAACATCCTTATAACTCCAAAAATAATAATTCTATTAACTAACAATTAACTGCGTCGGATTAAGCGTCTCATTTCCAATTAAAATATACTTCTGAATTGAAATTTGAAGGAAATACAGGGTCATGAAAAATCGAAGAATGTGGAAAACAGGATTACAAATATCTCGGCAACTAATAATCCGATCGACTTCGTTCTATATGCAAAATGTGTGTTATTTTATTGCCTTTTAAGTCCATTTCTTAGAACAAAAAAATTCGAAAAATTTTATATACCTTTCATCAGAACGAATTTTTCGAGAGTCCGAAAAAAATAGTTCCGGATAATCGAGGTTGCTGATATTAAATAGGGTTCGTCCCATTCTTACATACTAACTACATACAAAATTTCAAGTCTCTATCTCAATTTGTTCGGGAGATAGAGCGTTTACAGACAGACAGACTGACTGACAGACAGACAGACAGACGGACAGACAGACAGACAGACAGACGGACGGCAAAAAATTTTTTCTAAAAATATGTTTTTCGGAATCGCCACTATCTAAAACGTGTAAATCCGTCAAAAAATTTTTTTTCGATTTTCAAAACGATTGCAAGACTTACCCTATACTACGTATGATGGGTAAGTAATAAAAGGGATATTTATAAATAAAAATACCGGTGTCAGTGTTGCGTATCGGAATTAAAATTTTGTGGTTTCGTGGCGAAACCAATGAACGTTAAAGGGTTAAAGGTGGTTACATTAGCATGCTTTTAGAAGTTAGGGAGATTGGCGAGCATAGCTCGAAGGGGGGAGAGCCCCCTAGCTAAAAAAAAAAAAAACTTTATAAAAAAAACGTAAATATTCAAACACGTCTTTTAAATACAGTAAAAAAGTATAAATATAGCCGTTTCCTTTACATTTTTCCCCTTTTTTATATTTTGTTGTCTTTATTGTTCCTTTATTTTTATACCAAGGTTTTCAAATATTCCAGAATTGAGACGGGGGACGGGGACTCGAAAATTAGAATCATTGCGGAATCATGCGGTTCTAAAATTGCATCAACAAAGCGATCGGTATAATAATGAACAATTTTTGTTAAATATTGTACAAAAATTACATAAATTTGTTAAATTCATTAATAACTTTTAATAATAGTGAATAATTTTTAGACATTTTTGTTCCATCATTCAAAATTTTGGTCCCTGCAGGACTCAGAACCATTGCATTAAAATAAATCCTCATATTTCTATAAAGAAAATGAGGGTAATTCTTTGGACCTTCTTAAGTCTACAGCAATTACCAAAAGAAAATAATCCTCTGGGAAATAGAACTTTTTTTTCACCTCGCAGTGTATGTAATATCGTTAAGTAAATAGTCGTAAAATGTATAGAGTGCTGGCCAGATTATTTTGAGTAAGAAGATGATAGAATTATTGCGGTGTTATATCAGTTATTATTATTTCGTGTTTGTACAATGTGTTTCATATCTTCCATTAAGCCTATAAGCGTGCCATCTAAAATCTATTAGAAATAAGATCCCGAGTATCATTTTCACAATTTTTATTTTAATTTAAACAATAATCTGACCTGTATATGAATTTATGCTATGTTTTGATATTTATGATTTGAACTAATTGCTAGTTTAGGATTTAATTTCGAATTTTTAAAATCTAATATTTTCATATTTCCCATCTATTAATTGAAACATTCAAACATTTCTTCAATAAGAAAATGTTACTTTAATGATAGTTTAAAGAAGACCAGGATTATCATTGAAAATATAAGTGGACATAATTGTTAATATATCCGTTGATTCTCAGGTGGTCTTTATTAACAGACGGTTGCTTTAAATGCATGACTTTATTTTAATATTCTGTTAACACCACAATATTTTAAATGAAACACTTTAGTAAATTTCTCTGCACAACCTATAAAAGTGTGTATATATATATTTTTTTTAAATGGTGCCAAACGAATAAATTTGGTTTAAATCAAAATTTATTACATTTAATAAGTTGTTAGAAGGCACACATAAAATAAATCTATCATTTTTATTTCTCGCTCACACTCGGTCAAAAACTCTTCAGCAATATCTTCACACATAAGTAAAATATTAAAGAACCACGCTATTAAACTGTAGCAGAGAAAAAAAAATCAGCTAATCAGCACAACTATTGCAAAAAAAGCGCAACCAGAGAGACATTAAAAAAAAAAAAACTCCCGTGATATAAAAAGACATAATAAAAGTATGCATTTAATATTAATTTGAAAAACGATAATACAAAAAAATGTACCACTTTATGATATAGTAGGTAATATTTTAAAACTTATGGTATGAAACTTTAAAAAATTTCATAAAAATACCAATATCATGCAACTAATTAAAAAGATTGATATTTAAGACAGACAATGATATTTCTAGATTTTCAGAAATATACGCAACCGGAAAATATAAGCCGATTTTTTTTTCTTTTTTCGATTTTTAGTTTCCCAAATTCGCAAATTCGCAAATTCTTCGCGGTATAACGACTTAATTTTTTTTTCTTTTTAATATTTTCGATCACCATGATGTATGTGTGCGCGTGTCGTTTTTCAACAAATAAGAAAGTGTTTCTGACACTTTAGTAAATTGAATCGATTTTCTTACACAGATTGAATTAATTTAGAGAAAGCGATATTTCTTTAATTGCGTCAGATTTTATGTTGTATTTTAAGCATACAAATTAATTCACCCCTTCAGCACACTTTAGGAAATAAGGGTATAATTACAAAGGCCTCTTGTGGGTCTGCAGCGATTATAGCGAGGAAAATGGTGCCCAGGGAAAAAAGAACTCTTTTCTCCTTTCTGAGTGCGCCATTTGATTGCGTAAATAATTGAGCAAAAGCATATCAAGTTGATGATTTTAAGAAAGTGGTATTGAAGTATCATCACTATAATGAAAAAAAAGGCCGTATTCCAATTGGATGTGCGTGCTTTCGATAATTCTTTTCTAAACAGAATTTAATGAAAAGCTTTAAATTACAGAGCACATCGTTGCAGATTTCTTGTTTGCTTGTATTAAACAGTAGTTACCTCGACACATCAGATAATCACTTACCCTACTGCTTTTTTGTTTTTTAGTTTCACTTTAAATTAGGCATCTTTATCGTATTTTTCAATTTACCATGTTATTATGACTTTTTTTTAAATTATTATTTTGAAATAATTACCAGAATTTAATTACAATCCAAATCCGTTCCCTGAAAATTGTCATTTCGACGATTCTTTCTTATTTTGGAGAAATTTATGTTAAATAGTTATAGAGTAAATTATTAATACTTATTTATTATATATATAAATTACTTAAGAAGTCTGGCATCTTTAAAACTCATCGAAAATCAACAAAAACATTGAAAATTTGAATTAGCGTAAATTTATTTATTTATTTATTTATTTTTATGTAAAAGCAAGAAATTTTGAATATCGATTAAACAGAATATGCTTTTTAACCACTTAATGGTCACATTAAATTAGAGTTTAAAAATTCAAATTCCTTATTGCCACCACTTTTTTGAAAAAAAGTATTCATCTTATTTAATGCGAAGTACAATGATACCAGAATAAAACCAATTACACTATTTTGTAAAACTGGTGGGAATCAAAAAATTTTGAATAAAAGCCGTGAAGATCGCAGCCCGTGTATATATCTCGGGCGCGACGATTAAGAGGTTAATATAATACCACTTGATACTGACTAGTCTTTACAGAATTTGTGTATTGATGAAATTAAAACAGACTTTTTTTAAAACTCCGCAAGTCATTGAGCGCGCTGGAAACTATTTTTTTCCATTGACCGCAATGCAATGAAATACATTTGATTGGCTCTATAATTGAATTATACATCCGATTTTCATAATATTTAAAATGACTTAACAAAATTATGCCAAAATTACAGAATTTTAAAATTTTAATGATTCGGCTGGGTAGTTCTGCGTTTCTTTGTTGCACTTCGTATATAATTACGAACGTATCTAATAATAGAAACAATCAAATTTGAAAGTGATTTTAAAATTAAATACATTACTTTAAAGTCTAGAATGAAACAAATGTTCATAGCACAACAAAGACGGGTTAACACTAGAAAGGCCGGAAATTCTGACAAATTTTATAAAAATATTTGTCACTAGAATCTTGATTTAAACAGCTTGACTTTTTTATATAACAGTGTTCTTCCTTGTATTTTAATAAACGTATTTTATAATGAAATTTCTGGTTTCAGCCGAAAAATACTCATGTGGTAGGGGTCAATGTGACCTCTCATGATCGTTCTAGTGTTAACCGCTTTTCTGATTTGCCCGCACGTCATACGTGCAACGTGTTTTTGAACATGTAAATTCCAATCATAATTTTTTGGTCGTACCAGTAAATTTTTATTGCAAATTTTGAATTATTTAATTCGAGCATTTTTTTTTTTTTTTTTTTTTTTTTTTTTTTTATTGTATGATGCAAACATTTCCGTTATGAAAAACCTGTGACAAAAGATTAAAAATTCTGTAAAATACATGTAAAAAAAAAAGGCATTATTTGTAAGTTTTTTTTTTCAAAAAATTGATCAGTTAAGTAGTTGATTCTGCCTATAATCTTTCAATATCCAAGCCACTATAATTGTTTCTGTTTCCGTGTTTCTTTGTATCTTATTTTAGACAAATGAAATAATACACCAATAACCCTCTCCAGTTCTTATCTTCTTTTTCTTTCTGTCACGTGTCATTGCTTTCAACCCCCCCCCCAAAACATATTGTCCCAAATAATATTTTATCTCTCGCTTTTACTATAGATGAGTTTTTCCCTTTATCCTCTTCTACTTTTACTCAAAAAAGTTGGCTGAGAAAAAATACATCGAGAACGCGCGAGTCGGAAATATCTTTTTGCGATGGTGATATTATGGCTAAATAATATTGACTCATTCATCAGAAGGATTTTATAGAAAAATAGACTTTAATGACTTCACACAAACATAAATAATATTCGTGAAAACGTCACTGCGAGAAAAGCGCTTCGTTAAAAAGTAATTCCATTAATTGAGTTGCCATTCGCAGAAAGTAAAAAGTTTTCATACGCGAGAGAAAATTACAGCAGAGCTCGAGATGAGCCGCTACAGAGTATGCCCCCAGTGACGTAGTCACGATTACATAAAAAAGTAGTACTTGATACAGATACATAAGACAGGTCTTGATACATATGATGCAGTATGAGTAAATATACATATGATGCAATAATATATTTTATATATGCAGTACATTTAAGAAAGACATAAATCGACAAATAAATATTGTACACACATTACAAAATATTTATACAATACAAAATACAATGTATATAAAAAATATTTATACAATATAGTCAGTTACGAGATGTTGAGGAAAACGAACTTTGCGACCAGATTTCGTGGTAGGCTGTTTGACAGGAGGAGCATTTATGGGATCATGTTGTTTTTGAGGTAGGGAAGATGGAAAAGAATCTGATAATTGGTAAGCTGGTTTGATGCGATCAATTGATACAGTACAGCGTTTCCCGTTTAATTCCAAGTCAAACGTTTTATTAGATCTGGCAATTACTTTATGGGGTCCTGTATAAGAGGGTGACAAGGGAGGATTCACTTTGTCTGATCTTAAAAATACATGAGAACATGTTTGCAATGAGGGATTTACATAGATTTTGGGGTTGCCGTGCCTTGTAGTGGCAACAGGATTTAATGCCCTCATTGTTTCAATCAACTCAGTCACATAGGTGAGAGTAAGTGGTTGATTTACAGTCTCGCTGTTAATGAGATCACATGGTAGTCTGATATTTGTCCCATAAACAAGCTGAGCACAGGTAGCTTGGATGTCGTTTTTAAGAGCTGTGCGCAAACCAAGTAAAACAATGGGGAGAGTTTCAGTCCATTGAGTTTGATTGTGCGCTGTAAGTGAATTCTTAAGGTGACGATGAAATCTCTCAATAAGACCGTTAGACTGTGGATGATATGACGTTGTTCTTATGCGTCTACAGCCTAATCTATTAGTAAGTTCTTTAAAAAGAGAAGACTCAAAATTCCTACCTTGATCAGTTGTAATAGTAACCGGGGTACCAAATCTGGATATCCAACCGTGTATTAGTGCACGAGCAGTTGTTTCTGCAGTCATGTCTGGTGTGGGTATAACTTCGGGCCATCTAGTAAACCTATCAATGATGGTCATGCAATACTGATTGCCATCGGAGGATGGTAAAGGTCCGATAAAATCAACATGAATATGGGCAAAACGAGCATCAGGTTCAGAGAATGTCCCAATTGGCGATTTGGTGTGTTTGAAGACTTTAGCTTTTTGACATTTCGTACAGCTGCGAACCATAGATTTTATATCCTTACGCATGCCAGGCCATACAAATCGTTTGGAAATTAAATCTAATGAAGCTAAGAAACCTGGATGGGAGAAATAATGTAAGGTAGAAAAAACAGATTGTCGCATGCTTTTAGGAACGAATGGTCTGGGATGTTTTTGTGACATATCGCAATATAAATGGACATCTTCGAGTGGAAAATAGTGTTTTTCTAATTTTAAAGACGTGGTACCGAGTTCGAGAAGTTGTTTTAGCTCTTCATCATTTGTCTGAGCAGTGGCAAACTCTTTAAAATCTAGCACATTAGGAGAAATGGAATCAATTTCAATTCGTGATAATGCGTCGGCCACGGTGTTATCAGAGCCTTTAGTATATCGAATATCAGTAGAAAACTGTGAAATATAGTCTAAATGCCTCAATTGTCGAGGACTACATTTATTAGGATTTTGTTGAAATGCGTATATAAGGGGTTTTTGGTCAGTATAAATAATGAAATTGCGACCTTCGAGCATATGTCTGAATTTTTTTATGGAACTATAAATAGCAAATAATTCACGATCATAAGTAGACCAATTTCTCTGAGATTTACTTAATTTACAGGAATAAAATGCGATTGGTTCCCACTGTTTTTCGGAGAGTTGCATTAAAGAACCACCAATTGCGACATTGCTAGCATCGACCCATAAACTTAACTGGGCGCCAGGAATTGGATGTCGCAATAAAGTAGCTCGAGCTATAGCTTCTTTTGAAGCAGTGAAGGAAAGATTGGCTTCTTCGTTCCATTCTAATTGCTCAGTTTTGTTAGCCTTGGAACGGGGATGGGTTTTTTTATTTTTGTGTCCTTCTAAAAATTTAACAAGTGGAGCTAAAATATCGGCAGCTTTGGGAATGCAACGTCTATAGAAATTGAAAAGGCCTAAATAACGTCTTAGTTGAGTTAAAGTAGAGGGCTGTGGGAAATCTAAGATGCATTGAACACGATCAGGTAATGGTTCAATTCCTGCAGGTGAAAGTTTGAATCCTAAAAATTCTAGAGTGGATTGACCAAATTTACATTTATCAACATTGATACACAGGCCATATTCTTTAAGTCTAGAAAACAACAATTCAAGATGTTCTAAATGCTCAGTTTCATTTTCAGAAGCAATAAGCAAATCATCAAGAAATGCGTAAACAAATCCTAAGTCACGAACTATCTCATCAATAAATCTTTGAAATGTTGAGGAAGCATTGCAAAGCCCAAATTGCATTCGCGTGCTTTCAAAAAGTCCGAAGGGAGTGCAAATTGCAGTTTTATGAACATCGTCAGGATGGATGGGAATCTGGTGGTAGGCTTTTATTAGATCGATGTGACTGAAGATTTGTTTACCATGTAATTCCGCAGTGAAATCTGCGATACAGGGTATAGGATATTTCTCTTTAACAGTTTGTGCATTTAGAGCACGATAATCACCAACAGGTCTCCAATCGACAGATCCTTTCTTCGGCACTAGGTGCAAAGGTGAAGAGTAATTACTTTTAGAAGGTCTAATATGACCGAGCTGCAGCATGTGCTGAAATTCAGCTTTGGCAATTTTTAGTCGATCTGGAGCTAGCCGTCTAGGCTTAGCAGTCACTGGAGGCCCCTTAGTGTTTATATAATGCACAGTATTATGCTTAACCGGTTGGTTAGGATCAGGTAATTTTGTGATTTCAGGAAATTTAAGTAATAATTTACCATATATATTATTCAAAGAATTTGATTTCACAGAAAATATATTACAAATATTAAATATAGCAGGAGCTTTTAATTTGGTAGTGGAATCAATAAGACGACGATTCCTTAAATCAAGCTTTAAATTAAAATTATGCAAAAAATCAGCTCCTAAAATAGCACACGAAACATCACAAACATAAAATGAATAAGTAAAATTTCTACGCAAACCCAAGTTAACATTAATAGTCTTTCGACCATATACATTAATTTTGGTGCCATTAGCAGCACGAAAAGTTTGGAGAACAGGTTTACATTTATCATGTTTATTCGCGGCCACAATGGACGCATCTGAACCACTATCAACAAGAAAACACGTACCTGTATTTTTGTCTCTAACAAATAGGCGACGTGAAGGTGCTGGGGAGAATTCCGTCGCAGCTATTCTTCCCGCTCCCTGTTTTCCGAGTAAGAACAAGGTGGATGGCACTTTTCAGCTTTTTCAGTATATTTTCTATGATACCAACAGATTTTAGAATCTCTGTGTCGGGAATGAGACCGATGACGTTGTTTATGATCACCTCTTGACACACTTCTTGAACGTCGAAGTTGAGCTACTTCTTGGCGTAAAGCTTGGATTTCTTTCAGAAGCATCTCTATCGTTGGCGGTGTTGGCGTCAGGCGTAGTTGGCGATCAGGCGAAGTTGGTCGGCTCGAAACTAAGCTGATGTTTGCTGGTGTTAAGTCCAAAATTCTATCTGAAATCTCAGCTGCTTTATCAGGAGTAATATTGTCAATGGAAGCAAGAATAGTTTGAACACTTGTTGGCATTTGTTGAGTGAAAAGCTCTAACAGAAGCTCATCACTGATATTATGGCTTTCAGCTCGCCGTTTCATTAATCGAAGTAATTCAGTCGGCTTTCTATCGTCTAGGCTTTCTCCAGCTAGAAGTTTTCGGATTTCTAAAGTACGGCTTTCACCACAACGTTCAATAACTTTAGATTTTAAAGTTTCATATGGATTAGATGGATCCGGAGTCATAATAATATCACGAACCATAGTAGCTGTAGCAGCCGGTAAATGAGATACAACATAATTGTACTTAGTTTTGGATTCAGTTATTGGTTTAGGAGTAGCTAATTCAAAGGTAGATTCCAGCATGTGAAACCATAAGCTAGGATCGACAGAAATATACGGTGGAATGACCACTGCAGATGCTTCAATTGCCATTTTTCTAGCGAGAAGAAATTTTAGTATTAGCCGTTCGTCGAAAGCTCGATGAAAAAAAATATCAGTTCAAGTGTCCGTAGTCACCAATTTTGCGATGGTGATATTATGGCTAAATAATATTGACTCATTCATCAGAAGGATTTTATAGAAAAATAGACTTTAATGACTTCACACAAACATAAATAATATTCGTGAAAACGTCACTGCGAGAAAAGCGCTTCGTTAAAAAGTAATTCCATTAATTGAGTTGCCATTCGCAGAAAGTAAAAAGTTTTCATACGCGAGAGAAAATTACAGCAGAGCTCGAGATGAGCCGCTACAATCTATAAAGTAGATGCCGGTCTATGGTGAGAAGGGTTAGATGAAAAGGTCAGGTGCATTGGATACAGAGAGAGACAATTGAAGTTCATGAGTTTGTGTGAATTAAATATATTCGTTGTGAGCTAGTTGAGATTTCTCTCCATATTTTTTGAGAATAAAGGAGGTATGGTTATATGTACTTTTGCAATTTTTGATTATATATATATGTATATATATAATTTGTGTGCCTCTGCAAATATCGTCTGTTTTCTATTATATAGGAAGTAAGTTGTAGTAATCTTCAGCAATGTACTACATCAACTTTATAAAATGTGAAATAGTTTAATATAATTGAACCGCATCTCAAACAATGATTCCGCCTTGCCATTATGTAATGAAACACTTTTGTTCGGTCCTGTAAAGGAAACACAAATAATCTTTGCAATATTGGTTGTACAGAATGTATTTTGAAAAACCGGTGATAAAAAATTAAAAATTCTGTAAAAAACATGAAAAAGTTAGGCATTATTTGAAAGTTTTTTCAAAAATAATGATCAGTTACGTGGCTAATTCTGTCTATAATCTTTTTAATTTTCAAGCCACTGTAATTGTTTCGCTTTCTGTGTTTTTTGTATCTTATTTTAGACAAAAAAAAAGTAATACACTGATAACCCTCTCCTTTGCTTCAACCCCCCAAAACACTTTGTTTCAAATGATATTTTATCTGTTGCCTTCGCTATGGCTGTTTTTTTCTCCCTTAACCGCCTCCACTTTTACTGAAAAAAGGTTGGCTGAGAAAAAATACATCGAGAAGGTGCGAGTCGGAAATATCTATAAAGTAGATGTCGGTCTATAGTGAGAAGGGTTAAGTGAAAAGGTCAGATGGATACAGAGGAAGACAATTGAAGTTCATGAGTTTGTGTGAATTGAATAAATTTGTTGTGAGCTGGTACAAATTTCTCTTCATATTTTTCGTTAATAAAAAAGAAATGTTTATACTTATTTTTGCAATTTGATTATATATACATAATTTCTAATGACTCAACAAATTATGCATGAGTTACGTATTTTAAATTTCAAATGATTCGATCTTGTAGTTTTTGCAGTCTGACAGACAGATGAACGTACTGACCGACGATTATAATATGCTTGTATTTACATAATTATGAACGTACCTAATAATACAAACAAGAAAGTTTGAAGGCAATTTTAAAATTAAATACCCTCTTTTAAAGTCTAGAATGTTCATAGTGCAGCAAAGACGGGTTAAAGCTAGAAAGGCCGGAAGTTTTAGTCAAGTTTTGTCAAATTATTTGACACTTGAAATTCAGATTTAAAACAGTTTGATATTTTGATACTATGTTTTTTTCCCTTCTATCTTTTAAATTTATTTTATAATAAAATTTCTGTTTCAAACCGAAATCTATTCTTATGGTACCGGTGAAAATGACCGCTCATGACCGTTCTAGTATTAATTTAGTCTATATTTTTTCAATTTCCAAGCCACTATAATTGTTTTTGCCTCCGTGTTTCTTTGTATACAGTTGAGTCTCTCTTTAACGAAACTCCATACATCGAATTTCTCTATATAACGAATTTTTAGTATGAACGGTCCGATTTTCTTATGATTACATTAAAAACAGTCTCTATATACCGAAATGTCTACCTCCATACAACGAATATTTTCATAAATTGGTCTTTATTTATTGAGTTTGAAAAAAGCTTGGAAATTACATGGAATCAATTTTCCATTAGTTATTTCTGATTTATCGTTCATTGCTGAGTTTTTTTTATATTACTTCTATTTTTGAATCTACTTGTTCTTTAAATTCAACAAATTAACCCCCTCCCTTCCCACACACCTTTCAACATCCTTTTCAAAATAGTGTATGTTGGATTGTTACACATATAAGAGCGGGATCAATGGGGGTAATTTTTGAATTGGTGATGAATTTCTAATTTTTTGGGGGTAATTTCTAAAATTTGAAATTTTTTTCGAGAGTGTAACAATTTTAAAATCAAAACAACCAATAATTACCGATTTATTCGTCTAAAATTAATATGTCTTCCTTACTTGATTTTCATTAAGCTTTCAAATAAATGTCTGTCTTCTTTTTTGACTGTTTAAATTTTAAAAAATAGAATATATTAAGATAATATTTATAGCTAAACATTTCAAATTGTTAATTAAACACATCAAAAATAATATTTTTTCAAAATTTACACCCTAAATAAGAATTTTAACTTAATTCTCCATACCACGAATTTCTCTATATAACGAATTTTTTACTGGAACAATGTCTTTCGCTATATAGAGACTCGACTGTATTATTTTAGACAAAAAAATAATGCACCAATAACCTTCTCCTGTTCTTAACTTCTTTTTCTTTCTATCACGTGTCATTTCTTCAACTCCCCAAAACACTTTGTCCCTAATGATATTTTATCTCTCGTTTTCGCTATAGCTGTTTTTTTTTGTTTTTTCCCCCTTAACCTCCTCCACTTTTACTGAAAAAGGTTGGCTGGGAAAAAATACATCGAGAACGTGCGAGTCGGGAATATCTATAAAGTAGATGTCGGTCTATAGTGAGAAGGGTTAGGTGAAAAGGTCAGGTGGATACAAAGAAAAACAATTGAAGTTCATGAGT
Organism: Maratus speculifer; assembly: GCA_964019185.1. Taxonomy (NCBI): domain Eukaryota; kingdom Metazoa; phylum Arthropoda; class Arachnida; order Araneae; family Salticidae; genus Maratus; species Maratus speculifer. Next base: position 1,184,114 of record CAXHSM010000438.1, read on the forward strand.
TTATGTGAATTGAATAAATTTATTGTGAGCTAGTACAGATTTCTTTTCATATTTTTTGCGGATAAAGGAGAAATTTTTTTTTAGATATTTTTATAATTTTGATTATATATATACATAATTTGTTATGACTCAACAAAATTATCCATAAACTGTGTATTTTAAATTTAAAATGATTCGGTGGGGTAGTTTGTGGGTTGTTATACGTGGACGGACAGACACATGAACGGTCTGAACGACGACTATAAGATGCTTTTATTTACATAATTACGAACGTATCTCATAATAAAAACAAGGAAATTTTAAGGTAATTTTAAAATTAAATACCCTTTTTTTTAAGTTTAGAATGAAAGAAATGTTCACAGCGCAATAAAGACGGGTTAAAACTAGAAAAGTTGGAAATTTTAGTCAGATTTTGTAAAAATATTTGACACCTGAAATTTTGATTTAAAAAATTATGACTTTTTGATACAATGTTTTTCTTTCTAGTATCTTTTAAATTTATTTTATAATGAAATTTGTGTTTCAAACTGAAATCTATTCGTATAGTAATGGTCAAAGTGACCTCTCATGACCGTTCTAGTTTTAATTCAGTCTATAATCTTTCAATTTCCAAGCCACTTTAACTGTTTCCGTGTTTCTTTGTATATTATTTTAGACAGAAAAAAATAATAATACACCGATAACCCTCTCCTATTCTTAACTTCTTTTTCTTTCTGTCACGTGTCATTGCTTCAACTCCCCAAAACACTTTTTCCCAAATGATATTTTATCTCTCTCTTTCTCTATAGCTGTTTTTTTCTCCCTTAGCCTCCTCTACTTTTACTCAAAAAGGTTGGCTGAGAAAAAATATATCGAGAACGTGCGAGTCGGAAATATCTATAAAGTAGTTGTCGGTCTATGGTGAGAAGGGTTAGGTGAAAAGGTTAGGTGGATACAGAGAAAGACAATTAAAGTTCACGAGTTTATGTGAATTAAATAAATTTATTGTGAGCTGGTACTGATTTTTCTTGCTGATTTCATACTTTTCGCGAATAAAGGAGAAATGTTTGTATGTAATTTTACAGTTTTGATTGTATATATACATATAATTTGTAATGACTCAATACAATTATGCATAAACTATGTATTTTAAATTTCAAATGATTTGGTAGGGTAGTTTGTGCGTTGTTATACGCGGACTGACAGACACATGAATGGTCTGAACGACGACTATAAGATGCTTTTATTTACATAATTACGAACGTATCTCATAATAAAAACAAGGAAATTTGAAGGTAATTTTAAAATTAATGTCTTTTTATGTCCTCTTTATTGTCCTCTTTTAATGTCTAGAACGAAAGAAATGTTCATAGCGCAGCAAAGACGGGTTAAAATTAGAAAAACCCGAAATTTTAGTCAAGTTTTGTAAAAATATTTGACACCTGAAATTTTGATTTAATACAGTTTGACTTTTGGATACAATGTTTTTCTTCCTTGTATCTTTTAAATTTATTTTATAATGAAATTTCTGTTTCAAATCAAAATCTAATCATATGGTAGTGGTCAAAATGATCGCTCATGACCGTTCTAGTATTAATTTAGTCTATAATCTTTCAATTTCCAAGCCACTATAATTGTTTCTGTTTTTGTGTTTCTTTGTATCTCATTTAACCTTTCTACCCTGAATGGGTCTAATCGACCCATAACTATAATTTGTTTTATATGATTTGAACCAGAACTTTTTTCTTAAAGAAAGTTAAATAAAAGATTCAGAGAAATAAGTCAATTAAATGTATTAAAATGTTTTAAATAACAATTCAGGTGTGAAATGTTTTTAATCAAGATTTAGTAAAATTTGAACAGGGTAGGAAGGTTAAGACAAAAGAAGTAATACACCAATTACCCTCTCCTATTCTTAACTTCTTTTCCTTTCTGTCACGTGTCATTGCTTCAACCCCCCCCCCAAAAAAAAAAAAAAAAAAAAAAAAAAAACACTTTGTCCCAAATGATATTTTATCTCTCGTTTTCGCTATATCTGTTTTTTTCTCCCTTAACCTCCTCTACTTTTACTCAAAAAGGTTGGCTGAGAAAAAATACATGGAGAACGTGCGAGTCGGAAATATCTATAAAGTAGTTGTCGAATAAAATAACGTTTAGGTGAGAAAGGTTAGGTGAAAAGATCAGGTGGATCCAGAGAAAGACAATTGAAATTCATGAGTTTATCTGAATTGAATAATTTTTTTGTGATCTGGTAGGGATTCCTCTTAATATTTCTTGCAAATAAAGAAGGAATGTTCGTAGATATTTTTACAATTTTGATTATATATATATATATATATATATATATATATATATATATATATATATATATATATATATATATATATATATATATATACGGTAAACAAGGTTAAAAATAAAACTAAAAATAATGCTAATGTGATAAGCGCTATAGCTGTAAATAAAAAAATTATTTACACAAAAATTATACGTAGCACATCTATTTAAAATGTTCTTGCAGATCAAGAATTTTGAAGCATAATTAACAGTCCGAGAGGCGATAGCACAGACAATTACTTCATAGAGTTCATGGATGAAAATCTAGGATTAGTTAAAACTCGCCAGGCATACTAAAACGCAATCGGTCTGCCAAATCATATGTTGGTGGAAAATATAAAAACCCGATTTTAACAATTGACTCGTAAGTTTACCATTGTGTTTTCCTGCACTCAAAATTATGAAAACACGGAGGATTGGGTACAGGAAAATGTAATAGTAAACCCTTGAGTGAACCACTAAAATCGCGTTTATAAGTGTTTTCCACCAAGATATGACTTGGCAGATTGATTGCGTTTTATTATACGAATCAAGATTTAACTAATCCTCGATTTCCATCTGTGAACTCTATGAGGTCTTCTGGTCTATAAACTGAGAATAAACACTGAAGACATTTCAACAGATACAACCTAAACAAGAAAATTATATTAAAAAAACTATGACCTCATCGGCAATGAGTAATTTATAAATGCACAGCAATGTTTCAGACTAAATACTATACTCAATTAACTGAAATACACCGTTACTACCGCACAGCCTTGTAGTTATTAGAAGTCATTAATTTTGTATTAAATGTTATTTTATTCCACAATATGTAAGATAGGGTATGTTATCATATTGGAAGATGTTGCAATACATTAAGCAGTTTTTAATTACCTTAATTATATGATAAGATATCGCACGATATCTTGCTGGTATGATATTTTAAAATAGTATAAGGTTTATACGTATGGCTTCTGTGGCCGAGTGGTTAAATTATTCCGCAGTTAATCCCTTGAGAAATGTAGGACGTCTGTAGGTACGATTCCAGCTGGCTCCGTTGCGCGCTCTTTGTTGAGCTCCAGTCTATAATTCTTTGATGTTGTAAATTTCTTTGTTCTATCTTGTCCACGAGCGCGTTAAGTCAATTTAACCAAAGCGGACAATGTGACCGGTTACATGACATCACGGTAAGTGACAGGTTTCCAACCTGTTGACAGACTTACTGGATTCAATTGGTATTGTTTACTAGTAGCGCCATCTGTATAACGTTGTTGTTATAATTATTTTATTGTTGTTGTAATAAATGTTTATGTAACCGATCACGTAATCTAGTAACCGAGATTTTTTTTTCTCAGTTAATTCAGTTTCTTACCAATCACTTCGGTTACTTCCGCTGAACGATATTGGTTGCGTATCGATTAGCACTGAACGCTTTGGTAAATAACCAATGCTACTGGTACGTAACCGGTGATTTCACTGAATTCGTTCCTTGTATATTAATAAAATTGTTATGCATGGTTTGTGTATAAAAATTAAAAACAAAAGATCATTTGAGGCGTCAGCCATTGTAGCTATAGGCTCCAAAGCAATCTCCGCTTCGGTAGATATCCAACTTCAAAATGCATTACGTAATGCGCTTTAAACATATCCAAAGTGCAAAAGAAAAAAAACAATAAATAAATAGTGAAAAATTGAATTAAATAGTTTTATGATTTTTTATATACATATATAACGAATACAAAGTATTCATTATTCCAGAGAATTTTTTCGGGATGTGAAGTTTAATAATTTAATTTTCCCTTTTTTATATGAATATGCACAATGCACATCATTACCGTTAAAGGAAATAATCCTTTATATTACAACTTACTATTCTGAAATAATTTAATTTATCTAAATCTAAAACCGTTCAAGGCAACATAAAAGGATATTTTTAATAAAAAGATTATGTATTTCCATACTGTGCTTTGTATCATTTATTAAGCTTCTTAAGTTTATTTCTATGATACTTTAAATGTATAAATCATAAACATACGATATCAATTCCAAGCTTTATTTTAAAGAAATGCTAGCTTCTAGTGCTTTGTTTTCATTTCTTTAAAACTTCGAGATAAACTGAGTTCTACCCGACTTACTTTGCATTCAGCTAGCGTTTATTTAAAATAAAATTAGCTTAAAATTTTTAAATAAAAAGCAAGATAATTCAAATTACCTAGAATTCATTTTAAAAGCAAGTTTCGAAAATCCTATTGAAATGCTCTACATTCGCAGAGATAGCAAAAATCTATAGCACACCAATGAATAAAATTCATATTTAAAGATTTATAATATGTTCGTGCATTTTACATATTCACCAGGCATTTAATTCATTCCGGTAGCTGTCTTTTGAAAAGATCGAAAATTTAAATTCAGCATTTAAAGAAAAAAACTGTATACGCATTACTACTGCACGAAATTTATCGTTGCTCAAATTATGAAATATTTCTCGTCGCCCATTACAAACTTTTTACCATAAAGATGGGGTTATGATTTGCATAAATAAATCGTTTATTAATTCGTGCAAACGATTTTTTCTTCCTTTTTTCGAATTCCCACTTAATTTCGTTTCATCGGCCTTTTCTTCCAATGCGATTATGTCTCCAAGCAAATTCGATTCACTGGGCATTAATTATCGACAAGCGATGTTGAACAAATGAAAAAAATAATATCTTTAATGGTCGCTTTCTCTCTTAATGGAATTTGGGTGCTGAACGAAATTAAATATGAAATCGGCTGCAGAAATTACTTCGTCTACTAGTTGCAATGACGACATCTCAACACAAAAGATTTTTGTGGTTTTTGATTAGCGGTTGTTGATGCAGATGATGCAATCAACGAATCCGGTAATGGTAATTAAAAGCTGATTGGTTATTTAAGATAATTCAATAATAACTGTATACTGTTGGCAGGCTAGTGCAATTAGCCAAAGATTGTTTTGAAAAATATGGATTTAGTTCTCGAATTTTTCATTTTCACAAGTTTTTTTTTTATTATTGATTCTTTTAAGTCATTATGTTTAATTTAAGAATACTAAAGCAAAAAAGGTGTAATGCGTTGTGTTGTAATGAAAATAAATATTTCTAAGATGCATTAAACTGTACTAATTACTTTGATTCGCAACGAAGTAAAACATAATCTCTTTTTGCTTTTCACTTTTCAATGAAAGAATTGCAAAAGACAGAGTGTGAAACGTGATGTAATATTTTTGAAAAACATACAAGTTAGTAATGAGGTAAATTTCTTATTTTCTAACTTTTGTAGTTTATAAATGCATATAAACATTCATTACGATTAACCATAATTTTGATTATTTATTCTCGGTTCATTTATGATTAATTAACTGTAAATACAGTATATACATAATAAAATTAAAATCATATATTAAAAAATAGTATAGGATAACAACAAATAAATAGATAAATAAACAAACAGGATAAAGAAAAATGCAGAAAGCAAAAATCTATGAGAGGCATACAGACTTTACAAAAGTGTTGTGCATGCTAAGTGACAGAAAATATATGTTATTTCGTCGAATTTTGTCAGAAATATGCTTAAAAAGACAAAAATTAAGTGCTTAATAACATATCTGGAGACCGAAAACTATTAAAATAATTGCATTAAAAAGAAATTAATTAATATATACATCCATATAAAGGCAATCACGTAAGCGTTAAGAAATGGCGCTAGATAATTCCTAATAGAGAATGTTAGGCATAAATGGTACGGGTGATAATATGTGGGCTTCATTTCATGAAAAGCTAGTGTTTATAATTTAAAAATATATATACTGTTACAAATGAGCTTTTCTAAGCAAGTATCAGTATTTTTTTAATCATTAGTGCAGAGTATTAAGTCAATATTGCAAACCTGTGCGTATGTTTCATACGACAAATGTATTATAGTTTAGATTTATTATATAAATGAATACATTTTAAAATAATTTTATTTTTGAAAAATACTTAATATAAATTTTAAAAAATGCTACTAGTATATTTTTTCGTAAAAACACATTACACATATTTTTTGATAGATATAACGGAACTTCAGCAAAATTTTACTAACTTTCAACATCTATTTTTTTTTTCAGGATAGGCCTAAAAAGTGGGCTGTGCATTATACATCGAATATTTTCTATATTTGTATGAAACTGCATATTATTTCATTCAGCCACAATATATTACACGTAGATATAGCGCTAAAATTACATTTATGAAGATTTAGCAAGTAAGATGAGTTAAATAATCCTGTAATATTAAGCGTCACTGTTTATGAATCATGAACAGATGCAAGTTAATTTCTCCCTTCTGCGTTTTCGTCAAAATGACCGGAAATAGCAATCAAATATACATTTTCCTAATGTTATATTAGAATAATAAATAAATTCAAACATTACCAAGAGGAAATACATCATACATCTTTATTAGATTAACGTTGCATAACTAAAACAATAAAACATTACGCAAATTTTCAAAATTCCGTATATGCAGTTAAAAATTAGCCAAAGCAGTTTGGATTAAATGAATCGATCTTCTTTATTACTGCTTTATTCTTTAAATTGGCTTTCGCAGTCCATATATACATAAATCATATCATCTATTATCCATATATTTTATTTGAAATTCCAGTTACATGCTTGAAATGACTGGCGCCTAAACTCCTTCGCGACGGGAGCTTTTTACGATAATTTTAATATTTTGTCACCGATTTTTAAAAATAGAAATTTGCACCTTATCTAATCTAGAAAAACCTCTGATTAAATAAGGTAAATTTTGCAGTAAAATTTTACTGGTGGGGGCAAACAAGGATTCTTAAACCTTTTTGCGGCACGTATACGTGTCGCTCGTCCCCAAGAGGTCAAGGACTGAATTCCATACTTTTAGAATCCGTGCACAAATGTTAATATATATAACAAACGTTAAATCATAGATTTTCTTCAATTAAAATAATTATAATGGGTATTAAGTACTAGTAGATAATTTTAATTGTTCTAAAATGTAAATTTATTCAAATATCTAAAAGTAAAAAATATCATATAAAAGAGTTTGTATTACATTACTGCTGCCGATTTTCTTGCAAGCAAAAAAGAGAGTGACACATTGTTTTGCATATTAGGTAATCATAAATTTATATAATTTTGTGAAATACATGTGATGTATTATTTATAAAATGAGCTTAAACTTTTTTTCATTAAAAAGTTACATGAATTAAATTTAACTTTCTGTGATATAACATGAATTGTTTTCTGCTTAAGTATAATTTTCACAGGAAGCAGGACGTTTCGGTCCCGCCATTTCTGTCCTGCCATTTCGGTCCCGCCGTTTCGGTCCCGAGACACTTCGGTCCCAAGACATTTCGGTCCCAAGACATTTCGGTCCCTAGCCATTTCGGTACCAAGACATTTCGGTCCCTTCTCCTGCAAGCTGAAATTTTGTGAAATAAGACATAAATTTATAGAGAACATTGCAGAGTTTTTAAACTGAAGGCCATAAAATTTTAGTATAATGCGATTATAAGTGCCCGAAATCCGCACACACGTATAACTCTTATCCAAAATATTATAATTCACACAAATTTTGTATGGTAATCCTAATGATAATTGATAATCCTAATTCTCAAAATAGTTAATAATTTTAATATAAAAATCAATTTAATATTTTATTAAATCTATTTATTATTAATAATATGGTTAATTTATATAATGAATTTTATTTTTAAATAAACTCAACACATAATCCATTTTATATTCAATACGTCATTATATTTCCTAGTAGTTCAAAACTGAAATTTATCTTTTACGTGTTTCTTTATTGTATATTTAAAACTACAGAAATTTAAAACAATTAGTATAGTTAAAAAAAAAAAAAAAACTAAAATAAGACATTTTTTTTCTGGGAAAGTAAGAGTGAAAAGGTAATACAAAAAAATAAATAAAATCTTAGTTTTGTCACTTAAAAATTGAAAATAAAATTATTTAAAATATTAATATATTAAATTTTAATATATTTTAATAAATTATATATAATATTTTATGTATAATATTTATATTATTATATTTTAAAATATTATTATATAAATTTTACGCAAAAAAAAAATAATAATCATCTTATTAGAATGAAATAGGTCCAGTTTCAATAAAATTAACTCACAAAAATTGTCTTCATGGTGTGAGAAGACTGTTAAAAAATGCAATAAATAAATAATATTTTTATTAAAAAAAAAAAGTGGCGGAGGCAAATTTCTAAAACAATTTTTTTTGTCATAGCATGCCCAGTTATGAAATCACTATTGTTATTCCAATTTTTATAGTGAAAAGTAACTTATCAAAATAAATTTATAAGATGCAACTTTGTAATTATAAAAATAATAAGAAAGATTTAAAAAAAATTGTTCTTCAATAAATATATTTCATATCTGAATTATCAAAGGAGAAGGTGTAGAAGGGTGATTTGAGGAAATATGTATAGATTATAACATAACTGTCTAATTGAATTATTAAAGACATTTATTATCAAACTAATTGGAAGGAAAAAATAAGCAAAGTTTTTTTTATTATTTAATTAATGCTAATTTAAAGGTTCTAAAAAAATGTACGTGAACAGCTAAAAAATATTTTTGGCAGTTTATATAAAATGCTTTTCAGTTTATATAGTTTATAGAAGTTTATATAAAATACTGATACGAATAATTAATAATAAAATTTAAAATATTTATTCTGATTAATAATACTATACTAAAAGCAAAAGACAATATCCCCTAAATTTATATCACATTGCTTAACCAAACAAAATTTTCAACTCGCTGTGATTTCATTGTCACGTGTTATAAAAGTTTAAATTTATCGGATTCTTATATTCAACTTTTTATAAAACTTGGGGGAGAGGGGGGGAAATTAAAAGATTTTTTTAAAAAAAGGCCCGAATAATAATGAACTTATACCATATGGCAGACCCACAACAATTAGAATCCGACTTATAAGATAGCTAGCAAAGAAATAACAAGGGAATGAAATGACTAAAGACCGAAATGACAAGTGGCCAAAGTTGCTAGGGACCGAAGTGACCACGGACCGAATTGTCTCGGGACCGAATTGTCTCGGAGCCGAAATGTCTTGGGACAGAAATGTCTCGAGACCGAATTGTCCCGGGACCGAAATGTCTCGGGACCGAAATGGCCAGGGACCGAAATGTCTCGGGACCGAAACGGCGGGACCGAAATGGCGGGACCGAAGTGGCGGGACCGAAATGTCGTGTACCCATTTTCACAACCTAGAATTTAAAAAAATCGAAATAAATATATTATGTAACTATTTAAGTAAATTTTGTTATTTGAATCAGTTTCTTAGCAATATTTAACAATATATGGTTTCAACTAGTTATTGACCTTAATAAAAATGTTTCCAAACACTTAGAATAATGATTTTTAAATTAGAAATAAAATAAACGTATATCATACTTTTACTTTTCTTTTTTTACTTGCATGTTAAATAAAACAATGTAAATGAATAAAGCAACTGGAATATTTACAATGGTTGCAACTTAAAAATACGTATTATTCGACTTCACAAAATTTCTTGCACAGCATACTTGTATTCTAAAAAAAAAAAAAAAAAAAAAAAAAAAAAAAAAAAAAAAAAAAAAATGGAAATTTTGGAAATAAGTTATTTTAGTTTATATGTGTATCGATAACTAATTATCTAATATTACCCAAATAGAAATTCCTTGCTTGAGTAGTTTATTTTCTGAGATTTCATCCTCAAAAACAAATATTATTTGCTTACTCTGTATCCAAATTCTCCCTAATTTGTGAAACTAGTAACCAAGTAATTATTTCGGTTAAACCATGGCTTTTAACATACTAGTAGCAACAAAAATTAATCCGCATCTGCTACACGCAGAGAATTTTCCAGATCTTTCTTCGCAACCTTATTTTAATCTATTGAAAGCATAAGAAAACAAACAAAGGGAAAAAGAAATATACACATATATATATATATATTCCAACTCACAAGTGGATGTTTGAAAGAGAGAAAATGGCAAGTTATTATTCTGTGCATTTTTCCTAATGTAGTATAATCTGGGGAGCAATAATTACTCCGAATTCGTAAACTTTTCCGTATAATAATTGCTGAGAAAATTTATTTTCGTCTCCGTAAATTGTAGTGAGTGAAATACCAGGTGTTTCAAACTGCAGCGTTTCCCAATAACTGCTGATTCTTCAGCGCAAAAGATTAGAAAATTTTTAAGAACAAGAACGGCTTGCACTCCAATCGTCAATTTAAGAAATTTATAATTGCGGGGTTTAAGGAGAGATGGGGCATGAATTTAAAATAATTTCCATTGCCGTAGAAGGAGGGGGAAAAAAAGGGTAATTTATAAAAGACGAAAGTGGATAAAGACACGGAAATTCCGTGATTGTTTTAAAAGATTCTGTTCGAATGTATTGAAATAAATTCTTGTTATGACAATGTTTCAAATAATTGTTATATAATTATGTGTCTTCAAGAAATAGATAATTGCCAATAAAAAGATTTCGAACGTTGTTTTTTATATTGTGTTTAGAAAAATATATTTAAAAGCATGTATTTTGATTTATTACATGAGAACAACCAGTATTGCGAGTGGACAACATATTTTTATTACTTAAAAGGCGTTACTTTTTTTTTTTTTTTGAAATGCTATGGGGCATTTCTATACGAACTTGTTTGTCTGTTACACAACTGAAAATCGCTAATGCTTGTTGGCCACCGTTATTCTCAAAAAATTTGCTTCGCCTTATTCAATTGACGATATATCTTCGATAAACTAAGTCGCATTTTCTCGCTTTAAAATACTGGTATTTAAAAAATCGTTGTATGTAACAGACAAACAAGTTCGCATGGAAATGCCCTATGATAAACTTTGATTTCACCTTACTTTCATTCGATTTAATCCGTAATTAATTAAATAAAATATTACCATTAAAAAACTGGTGGTAATTATGGAATCTGAATAAAATAAATATAGCATTCTGGTAACACTGACAAGGAAAATCTCCATATGGGCATACTACGAAAAATCTGAAAAAATGCAGAATGTTCTTCTTATGAGGATATAAACATTTAATAAAAAAGATTGCAGCGGAACCTTGATAGAGCGTCAGAAAAAAAATATGATAATGAATATTTTGTTTTTTGGCGATTTTAAATCCGTTGGCGATGGAATACAATTTCAAACAACACTTTTTTATATCAAATACTTTATGTTTTCAAAGAAAATGTTTCTGTTTGAATGTTCTGTAGTATTGAAATAAAGCATTGCTGCGATATTTTTCAATGAAAGTTTCTGAATAACTACTATATAACTGTGCGTATTTAAAAAAATAGATAATTGTGGTTAAAAAGCGTTCGAGTAATGTATTAAATGTAGTTTTCAAAAAATTGTCTTTATCTCTAGAGCCGCCGCGTCGCGTCGTATTAGTAATTTTGAAAGGTACCAAATGAACAAAAATTTCGATTCAAATCAGAAATTTCTTTCTAAAATTTGTTAAATATGCACCACAGTGAAATAAGCCAAACAAACATTTAAATAATTTTTAAAAATCTGATGTAAAATATTTTTATAACACTTCGGTAGAGTTTCTGGTTGTTCTAGTATTAAACAAACTTTAAATTTTTACATGAGATCATCAGTAAAAAAGACATCTGTGTTTCACAATTTTTTTGTTAATATAATAACATAAAAGGCCATTTCCCTTTTGGTATTTTTTAAAATATGATTTGTCTTCTGTATAATATGAAAACCTATTAATTATATTTAGAATAAAGCAAATAAAAGACGCACACATAAAATAATTATGATTACTAAAAATCCTACACATATTGAATTTATGAGATTTCAAGAATGCGCTTTATTTACTGAATTTTTTTAAAATGTTATTTATTTTTATAATCGTAAGCAAAAGCATTATTAAACTACCAGGTGTACTAAGCTACAACGCTTTCCATTTTTTTTACGCAAAAAATTAGAAACTTTTAAGAACAAGAGGGCTGTACTGAAATCGACAATTTAAAGCATTTATAATTGCAGGATTTAAGAGAGATGGTTCTTGAATTTAAAATAATTTCCATTGCAAAGATAAAAAGAGTAAGTTTTAAAAAGCGAAAGTGGATAAAGGTGCAGGAAATTACGTGATTGTTTTAAAAGATGCTGTTTAAATGTTACTTTGTACTGAAATGAATTCCTATTGCGACATTTTTAAGGAAACATTTTAAACGATTCTTATATAATCACGCTTACTTAAGAAGCAAATAATTGCCGATTATAGCTTTTTAATGTTGTTTACAAAAGTATATTTTGAACAAATTTTAAGTTATTTAAAGCAAATTTTAAATTCATTTAAGCAAATTTTAAATTTTAAGTTAAGTTAAATCAATTATGGAGGGTGAAAAAGGATGAAAAAAGGTAACTTATTTAGGTTATACAGGCATTTTAATAATATTAAATGTATAAGATGTCAAGAATTACGATTTTTTAATATTTCCTATAACTTTTATTTCTGCAAACTAAAGATATTATTTTTTAATTATTTTTTAATTATTTTTTTTATTTAATTATTTAATACTTCGCCAAAAAATTAGAGTTTAAAAAAAGGATGATCCCATTTGCGACGTTTTACAAAAAACATCACATCCCTCCTCGAAAAAGAAGAGGAGACCTTGGAAAATTGTACTATATCATTTAATTATTAAAATTAAATATAATATTTTAAGAAGCATGCCACAAATTTGAAATTAATTTCATCTCATTTATGAATGCGGTAAATGTATTATATATAAAGAAAGGGTTAAACGACATAGAAAATTACACGATTTTCTACATTTAAGCATTAGAATATTTTTTTAGGAAATTGTTTTAAGAAATCATTGCTTACAATCATGGATAACTAATGAAAGCATACCTGTTGATACATATGTTGGGTTGGCATGCTTATCAATTCAGTTTTTATTATAATACTATACAGGATTTAACGTATCAAAAAATTAGGGGAACTTACAAATCCTGACTATAGTATTAATTCCTTTGCAGTCGAAAGGTGATTCTCATTAACTATTAGTGTCCTGCTTAAAATGAGTGCTCCAAATAAACTTGACACCGGTATTTTAAAGAAATTTTCTTCGCCTTATGTGATGGCTGAATAATCTGTGATTAAAGATGGCAAAATAAGCTAAGAAGATTTTGATAAAAATTTATATTACTTGAGTTACAAAAATTAAAAAGAAATAACATTGAACAATTTCGGATCCTTGTAATAAGATCCATAATCATAATAAAAATTAAAATTAAATTCAAAACGTTTCACGGTCAATACAAATGACACGCGACAATGAGATACCGGGTGTCCCAAAACTGACTGATGGATTTTAAAATTCAATAACTTGCAAACGGTGACGGCTATTTAAAAAATTTTGCAGTAGGGTTATGTACAATGTTAGGAATTTTTTTAACGTAATTTTTTATTTTAGTTCTCATATCAAACAATAGGTGGCGCTGACGGCGATTGAAGGCCAGGTGATCAATGCTGGGTGAAGTGTCGACCTGGCCTTCAATCGCCGTCAGCGCCACCTATTGTTTCATATGCGAACTAAAATAAAAAAAATATGGTAAAAAAACTCCTGACTTTGTACATTACCCTGAGGCAAAAAATTTTTAAATAGCTGTCACCGTTTGCAAGTTATTGAATTTTAAAATCCATCAGTCATTTTTGGGACACCCGGTATAAACAACAAAAACCACGCGTTCTATTGTAAAAAAAAATAATAATTAAATTATGCCATGATCTAAAAATAATTTCCAACTAAATCTAAAAAAAATCTATTGAATCTAAAACTCTACTTATCTATTTATTAGTAGATCTGGGGGATCTACTGATCTAAAAATAATTATGGATCTTATTGGACGGATCTGAAACATGTCAATGTTATATCTTTTTAATTTTTGCAACACCTCTATCAAGTAATATAAATTTTTATTAAAATGTTTATATAAAATGTGATGTTCTTTAAATCTGTCAATTTAAAAAAATCGATACTTTTCTGTTATCCTGTCGACCAAAATACTATCGCCAATTTATAAGATTAAATGCCAATAATGGATGATCGTGAATGTCAATTCAATGACATTAAACACGATACACGAGTTTAAAACGTCATTAAGTGATTTTTATTTCGACTTTTTATTTTTATTTTTATTAATATTCTACTAATTATTTGTTTTTTTATTATTTAAAATAAAAATTACGTCAATATGTATAATTTGCCTACTAATTTGGCGATTTGTATAATTTGGCGAAATCGGTCAACGGGATAACAGAGAAGTACCAAAAAAATCTAATGAATTTAATAAAGCTACATGATATTCGTGGTGTCCTAAACATTTGGTGTCCCGATTTACGAGGTACAGCTAACAACACTAGTAGTGAGTGAGAGTCACCACTCTAGTGCAAAGGGTTGATACATTACAACATAATCTCGCAGGAAAAAACCTGGATGGTGGTTCATTACTACATCATAAAATGAAAAAAAAAATTACAAACCAAAATTTGATAAAAAGTTTATTAAATCCAATTGTTTTTTTTTTTTAAATCACCAGATTTTAAAACATTCGCCTTTTATCTAAACATTTTAATAAAAATTTTTAATTTTACTTAAGAAAGGTGTTATAATAAAAATAATTTATTAATAAGTTATTTATTTTTATTATAGCACTTTTCTTAAGTAAAATTAAAATTTTTTATTAAAACCAAAATTTGGTTTAACTTTTCATTGTATAGTGAAAAAAAGTATGTATTTGCGAAATTTTTTAGTACTTTTATAAAGAGATATTTTTATATTTTACAGCAATTGTGTTGTAGACAGCGTGTCAGCTCTTTTTGTTGTAAAATAAATATTTTTTTATCAATGCAGTGATGGTAATTCTAAATAATAAAAACTTAGAAAGAAGAAGCAGTTAAAATATAAGATTATGTTTATAAAATTTCAATCACGGCTTTAAGAATGTAGTTAAACTTAAAAATTCATTTAAACTACATATTTCCAAAATAAGAGAAAGAAAGAGAGAGTATCTCATACATTGGAATCTCTAAAATTTCACACGCATGCACAAAAAGAGAGTTAGTCATTGTTACAAAAATTATGTTCGTTAAATAATTTGTTGTAAACGAAATAAACTTTTGAGTCATAATTCATATTAAAAGTTTACCAAATCTAAAATTTCCGGTACAAATTCTAATTTTTACGTCATATTTGTTTTTTAGGTCCTTTTTATTACAGAACACTTTGTGTCTATTTTTTGTGATACATTAAAAACTTTGCATTATGTGCTCTCATTTTCTTGTTTAACAACGTATATTTATCAGACATGCCAATCAGATGCAAAACTTATGGGAACGACATCAGCTGCAATGTAATTATTATTATTTTTCAATTCCAGCAAATGAGAATTTACACTGTAAATAAATATAATCTATATGTAATATACATATATATATATGTGTGTAAATACAGTAGAACCCCGCTAATTCGGACCCCGTTAATCCGGATCGGTTTGGTGATTTTTTTTTTTTTTTTTTTTTTTTTTTCACGTTTGAGAAGCCATTAGCTAATTTCCATAGCATTAACTTGTTTCATCGTCCTATTCTGAAGAAAAAAAACTATTTCTGAATTTTTTTTCGGAAGACTACCTTAAGCTTTCTTATTTAAACTGCACCCAACGAACTACTTATGCTCAAGCGGATGCGTGACCGTAGAAAAGTGGCACAGCAGAAAACTACAAATATTTTTTATTATAAAGTAAACATTTTTAGTGTTTGTAAATATTCAATAAGTTTAATATAAAGGTGATTTTCTGTAAGTATGTTTTAATTTATTTCATTTTTTTAATTCTCCGGATAATCCGGATTTTTGATAATCCGGATTGGGCCTGGTCCCAATTAATCCGAATTATCGGGGTTTTATTGTAAATATAAACCCACAAAATAAATATTTGATAAAGTTCTCGAGCTTTTCATTTTAAATCACTTCTTAGAATACTTTTTAATAATTTCAATGTTCCTCACTAGAGATGTAATCTAGAATTTACATTCAACATCGAAAAAAAAAGTTTCCGGTGATTTAAATTATATATTTTAAAAAAGACACTTAAAACATGACATTTTACGCTTCAAACATCTTGTTAAAAAGCCCAGTACTTTAATTTCATTATTAAAAAAATCGTTATAATCTTTCGAAATAAAATTTTTAAGAACATCTTTAACTTTTTACTTGCCGATTTCTTTTTCTTCAAGAAATGTCATTTTTTCGAATAAGGTAATTTTACATTACCTCACGAATTTAAAATAGAAGTTGCATCGGGAATTTTTTGCTAAAACCGAAAGAAATTTTAATGATTTCTAATAATATTATGTAAAAATTCAATTCCAAATAAAGAAAAAGCACTGTTCGGAAATTGTATTTTTTGCTCATGAAGATCCTTTTCAGTCGACTTTCTTTGATCAGCCGAATAAGTCAATAAATGCAATTTATGAATATTTTATTTCGACTGCGAAATATTGAAATGTAAAAAGCACCGCACTTTGTAAGTTCCGAAGTGTTTTTTGATGTGAGAGTTTTTGATTTCGAAAGTAAAACATATAAAATATAATAACCGAACAAATACTGAGTTCTTAAAGAAGAAATACAAAAAAAAAAAAAAAAAAAAAAAAAAAGAAGTATTAAGAGAATAAATATAAAAATTAAAAACTAGTGTCTCATGTGCATATACGTTTATTTATGTATGTGTGCATAGCTTATTTTTATTTATTTATTTATTTATTTATTTATTTATTATTATACTAATTTTTTTTTATCTTTTTTTATTTTTGCAAAATGAAACAAAGAAAAAAACTACCCGAGTACAAATCTTTAAAATTGTGATTTTCTTTTAGACCGGGATGCGGCAATCACCTCATCGAGTTCATGGGTTGTAATCTAGGATTACTTAAATCTTGATTCGCATATTAAAATGCAATCGGTCTACCAAGTCATATCTTGGTGAAAAACATCCCCAAACCCGATTTTAGCAGTGGACCCGTAGACTTTTCATTGTGTTTTCCTGCACCCAACAGAATGAAAACATGGAGAATTGGGAGCAGGAAAATATAAGAGTAAACCTATGAATCAACAGCTAAAATCGTGTTTTTGCGTGTTTTTCACCGAGTTACGACTTGGCAGACCGATTGCTTTTTAATATCCCAATTGAGATCATAGATTTTCATCCGTGAGCTTGATGAAATGATTGTGTGTGCTCTGCTTCCCGGTCCGTTGAACCTAAACGGGTTGTCTCTCTTCTACATTATTATTATTTTTTTAAGTATTATAAATTTAGTATTGCAATCATGCTGAGTATGTTGTAAAGTGAACACAACATACTATAGCTATGGCAAGAAGACATGTTATCTTTTATGATTTCACCATAATGGCATTGGTGGTGAAGGAAATTGTTGTATGAAAATATAGGTTCCGGTAATTCATGATTGGGTTGCCATCGTAATCGACAGAAATTACGCAAGTGATACCCCAAGTAATCGCAGTTGACGATAATTTTAATTTTATAATTCTATATCTAAATATAAAATACTATAATGGGATATTCGTACATAAATTCACTCAGTTTATTTTAGATATTACTATTTAAAATAGGTTAACAAACAGAGTTGAAAATTTGAAAACTTCTTTTAAATTGTTTTTGCCTCACCAAACATTCTATAAATATAAAGTAAAAATTTTCCTATATTTATTTTTTTAATAGAAAAATGATTTGTTAAACTTCTCTGTGCACATTGTAAAGGATTTCTTTAACAAAATGGGAAATGTTTGATGAAGTTTAACAAGGTTTCCGCTTCCGTTCTTCTTTTATTTCTTGTTAAATTGCTTGATCAGGCTTACATGTCAATAAATGCCGATCAAAGTCTTTTTTTGGTATAGAATATCACATTATGTTCTCTTCGAATTTCTAAAAATAATATGAATAAAGAATTAAAAACTAATGCAGACCAACATAACGTGCTGACTTATGGAGTTACATGAGCACGTTTTAGCATCCTCCTGAAGTTTTGCATGAGTATTCCACACGAATAAGCAATTTTGTATGGCACGGAATATTATTTTAAGTGACTTACTATTTTCTTGTTTAATTCGCAGATAAAGATTTCGGAAAGAGCCCGAGTTCAAAGACTCGTGAAGTTTCATGATATCCATTCACCGAAGCTCTATTTTTCCTAACATATTAACCCCTTTTCTTCAGTTAGACTCTTCAGTTAATGCGAGCTCCTTCCAACTTAGACAAACTTTTCATTATCCCCCACACTCTGTCATTTACCATTTTTTTTGATGACTTAACATCTTCCCTATTTCGATTTGTTTTATATTCTTTGAATCTCGATATCCTCTGGTTATAGTTCCTGCTAAGAACATGAGGAACACCGACAAGTGGGAAAGGGTTGAGAAAGAACATCCTGGCTCTTGAGCGACCCCACTTCCAAAGATTCGTGATCAAGACTATCCCATCCCGAGAGAGATATCCGCATCCTTTTTGCTATACCCGCTTTATGTGACGTCACCCAAAAAAGTCACGTTTAGCAGAAGAAATTCAAAGCCACATTTTGTGAAACCATACAACACCCGGAATAATAATCGAACACTTGGAAGGGATGGCCTAAGGATAAAAGATTATTTTCATCCCCCCCCCCTTCGAATTTATCCAATCGACTTGCGTGCCTTATCGTTTGGCCTCCAGGCTCGTGAAGAAAGTAGTCTTGGAAAGAATGACAAAAGTTTGGTTCTGTGAAGCTGGAACTAAACAGATATTGGAGATTTCCTAATAAACTTTTGTAAAGTATTGATTGTTATCACTTTCTCCATTTTTTTCTGTTTAACTAGCTACTTCACCGCTCTCAGTACTGTTCAAAGGCGTAATAAAACAATGCCACGTGATTGTTTTATGTTCCTTAATTGCCGTTATAACTTCTTGATTGTTTTTTTTTTTATGTGGAACATATGAAAACGCTCTTAACTCAAGCTTATGTATATGAAGTATGTATGCAAACATTATACTTATCTACTAAATGAGAAATCTCGAAGAATATTTATATATGCTAGATTCTGAAAAAAAATGGACAATGAAATATGAGAGCAATATCGGATTAAATAATTTTTGTGGGTTTTTTTTTCTATTTTTCTTTTCCTT
This sequence comes from Maratus speculifer, assembly GCA_964019185.1. Taxonomy (NCBI): domain Eukaryota; kingdom Metazoa; phylum Arthropoda; class Arachnida; order Araneae; family Salticidae; genus Maratus; species Maratus speculifer. The sequence goes on from CAXHSM010000438.1 coordinate 1,203,709, forward strand.
TGGTTTTTGTTATTTTTATTGTTTTCTGTTTGTTTATTTACATATACTCGTATACATATATGCGCGATTACTGTTTTATTTTCAAGACATATTCATGACTACTTATGACTTTAGACATTTTATTTTTATTTTTATTATTTTTATTTAATTTATATCGAGAACAATACAAAATGTCTTAAAAATGAACCCAAATCTTAACTTTGAAATTTATGGTAGCATTTGAAATCTAACAATGATAAACCTAACTATGCAGTAAATGAAGTGTTTATAATATAGGCCATACATTTTAAATATCGTGATTAAAAAAAATATTTCATATTCTAGTTAATAGATGGCACTATCTCAGCATGTTTATTTAAAATAACGAAACAAACTGAATCGAATTTTTTTTTGGTTTATGCTAAAGCATTCTGTCTAGGTCTTAAAATGTGTCTGTTTAGGTGTATTAATGAAAAAAAAAAGTTTTGAAATATTAAAGTTCGTTTGAATGCTTTTACAAATTGATACGATATACAGATGAGACGATGTTGATTAAAAAAATATTTTTTTCATTATTGTATACAAAATTTATGAAATATCATATAAAAATGCCAATTTTTCCCCCTTTGTGCTTATTATAGCAACTATTGGATTTTGAAATTCTGTTGCAATATTTGAGACACTCGGATTTCATATTTTAACCTCGTTCTATTATATTTTAAAATGCATTTTCCTCTAGAGCTTTTTATATACAATAAGCAAAATCTATTAATATGAAAATGAGAAAATATTTTCCAATAACATCAACTCTATTATTTAAACCATAAAATGAATTCATAAAATATGATGTCGATATTAATATTTCATCTCTCCCTTCTACTTTGGCATACAAATTTTCATTTCGTCAGAATGAATACACTATTTATAGTAATAATATTAGAAACCTATGTGGTTTGGAGGAGCTGTAAAATATTGATGTATATCGATTAATTTTCACTTTAGTCAGTTGTTAACTTTTAATATGTCATGTAGAGAAATTTTCAATGAATCGAAATAGTGCTTCGCTTTCGAATAGTGGTTTGCGTGCGGTAATTCCAAAATATGATCGCCAGTGTAACAAAGCACGTCATGGAAGATCGATAATACTTCAGTCGATGAAATGGTTTAAGAACGAAGTTCCACTTCGTGAATCTAAAATGGGGAAAACCAATTTTATATACATGGTACTACAAAACTCATAATTCTCTTCCTTTGTAGTGTGTTCCTACTATATAAAGTATTAGCCATCAATAATTTCTAGAATAATGCTCTTTGGTAGCATTGGTATGGCGACTGAGTTTAGGGAATTCAATATCTCTATTCGGTATTGATCAAAATTTGATTTAAAAATATATAAAGAGATAAAAGTAACGCTGATTACATTTGTTTGGGGCTATTTATATGTTAGTTGTACGGGTAATTTCGTGATGATAAAATATTTGAGTACGTGTAAATGTAGAATATGTATAGATGCTAAACCTATAAATTGGCTTAGAAACAAATTTCCGAGTCGAAAATCTAGAATTAAGAAACTAATATTGTACATATTATACTAATAAGTTTATCATGCTCTTTTTTTAACCTCTTCTGTCTTGGATCTTCAAATGATGACCTCCACTTTGTCTAATTTTATTAATAATACTCGAACATAATTACAATTCTCATATATTTCGAAGTTATTTATCAACATGCATCTGACTTGTGTGCTCACCATGAAAGCCTGCTTATAAGTCATCGTCAATATACGGGGCGAGACAGCACAAGGAAGTTTTACAACACAGGAGAGATACACACAAAGAGTGCGTGATATGGAGCCAGTGGGAATCGAACCCAAACAAGTTCTTACGCTCGCAAGCGATTAGCGGCGTGGTGCCTTAACCACTCGGCCACGGAGGCCCCATATTTCGAAGTTTGAGAATTTCGAACCAAAACAGACAAAATAAAATTCTTGCTCTGAAATCAAATTGCAGTAGAAATAATTTAGTAATAATTAATAACGCATTAATAGTAAGTAAAGGAGAGGTTATAGTTGTGTTCATGCATCGTTTATTAGTCATCAACCATTTATAGAATAATCTTCTTGCAATAAAATATATGTTTATTGTAATATATATGCAAGTAATTTTGTAATTGTAAATGACAGTGTACGTCAATAATAGAATGTATGTGAATAATTATATTCCAGTCGATGGAATAGTTTAAGAGCAAAATTCCACTTCGTGAATTCATTATTAATAAAATAAATATAATTAACATGATACTACAAAATTTATTATGTACTTTCTTTGTAGTTATGTCCTTACTATAGCGTATTGTTTTCTATATTTATTATTTTATAGATTAATGTTCTTATGATGGAGCTTAGGGAATTAATTATTTTTATTTGGTGTGGACGAAAACGTGAGTAAAAAACTGAATACAACATTCTTAATCATTTATGTTTTAGCTAAGAGTTAATTCCATAATTTTAAATAACTTGAATTAATTGTGCGATAGCAGAATATGTACGTAATTATGCTTCAGTCGGTGAAACGGTTTTGGAATGAATTTTGACGTCATCTAGGATTAATTAAACCCATCTAGAATTAAATTAAACCAATATGATATACATGGCATTACAGAACTTACCATGATTTTCCTTTGAACTTGTGTTAGCGCATTAGTCATAAATAACTACTAAAATAATGCTTTTGGCGAGTATATGGATATTAAGGAGTTAAATATTTCTATTTCTTTGATCAAATAAGTACGCTACCCGCCGTCTCAAAATACAACATTTTAGGTTAATATTGTGTTATTAAAGTACATATAAATTAATGTCTGAATTTATTTTAGTATTTAAAGTAAATATATTGAACACAATTAACAAAATTATCGAACAGGTTTGAAAACGTAATCCAGAGATGCCTGATTGCCGGCCGGTGACGTTCTCAACATGGTTTATTATAAACCGGGAGGCGACAGCACAGACAATCACCTCATCGGGTTCACGGATAAAAGTAGTTAAATCTTGTTTCACACATTAAAATGCAATTGGTCTGCCAAGTCATATCTTGATGAGAAAGATTTAAAAACTAAATTTTAACGGTTGACTCTTTGATTTACCATTGTGCTTTTCTGCACTCAAAAGTATGAAAACATGGAGGATTGAGAGCAGGAAAACCTAATGGTAAACTTACGAGTCAGCCGCTAAAATAGGGTTTTTAGGTGTTTTCCACAAATATATGACTTGGCATACCGATTGAGATCTAATATGTGAATCGTCATTCAACTATTCCTAGATTTTTATCCGTGAACTCAATGAGTTGATTGTATGTAAAGAATAAAGAAAAAAAGCCTTTCCTGTCTAAATTTCCAAGCTAAGATGTCGGCCAGGGTAGCTTAATTTTTAAAGCAATTCCACGGTACACTGTGGAGACAGGTTCGAGTCCTTGCCCTAGATAGTTTTTCACATCTGTTGAGTTATTGTGTTAAATGGGTTCAAATCTGTCCCTGATTTAAAAAAAAGAACATATTCATAAATTTTTCAAGAAACATTTTTGTTCTTATGTATATTAAAAATTTTAAAACATTCATTGAAACATTGTCAAAATTCACTTGACGAGCAAATTTTTCTAATATATTTTTTAAAAGAATTTTACTAAGACATATTAATATCAAATATTTTTTCCTTTATTCTTTACATAAAAGTTCTAAATATCTTTTCGATTTAAGAAGCAATTTACTTTGCTGTATTAATCAATAAGAAATATAACATGTATCAAGACTTTTCAAAGTACGCTTAAATTTTAAATTATTTATTTTAAGTAAGATTCAAGTTACTTGGGTAATTTATTACGTAGTTGTAATGCTTACGCAATTGCAATTTAAAGTTAAACTTTGATATTATAACGAATTTTCAGGTAATTCTAGTTAGGTAAAACTTAATATTTCTAGATCTGCTGAAATTGTTTTTTGAAAATATTTTTTCATTAAATTTAAACCAAAAAACTTTCCTTGATATATTATGATACATTTAGAAGTTTTAGCAAATCATTGAAAAAAATAAAGCTTCGTAACATGAAATGTTTGCAAAAAATAGATTAAAGAGCTTTCCATTAATCCTTCTATTTATTTATATATCTGTAGATTGTTACATATTTAAAAAAAATATGTTTTTCGTTGTGCTTTGTCAATACGAATCATGTAGTTAAACTAATTATGGCATAAAAGTACATGTCACTTTATTTCGGTTTAATATAAATTAAAAATGTAGAATTATTTTGTCTTTAAAATTGAATATACCTTTTTCAACCCCTCAGTAATTTGCAGCCATCAAAACTGAAATTGGAACATCATGAAGGAATACGAGTTCAGATCATACAATGATAGAGGTGCGAAAAAATTGAAAATCTTTGCGTGCACTTTAAAACACATGGTACTCTGTTTATACCTATAAAATTTGCAAGTAGATTCATTCTGTCTAAGATGTCAAAAGGAGATTGCAGCATCTGACCCATTAAATAAGAGTAGTAGTTAACTTCGTAATGTTCATTTAGAAAACGAAGACAAAACAAAGAATACACGATTTTGATTTGTCGATGCGCGCAATTTCTATGCATATCTGACAGTATATTGGTACAATCCAGTGACGCGTGGCGCGACTGAAACAGGACCAACTGCGAAAAGACCGAATATGGATCAGATATACGAAAAGGGATCAGTTCACGGCTCGTCAAGAGCAGTTCGTGCACCCAGTTAATATCTGGAGCCGCCAGCCACGTGCCCAGATAAAGATGCATCAATGGATGCATTACTATCGTTTCAACCAGACCATCCACAGCAGGTTCTATGTAATACAGCTAAACGTACCTTAACCAACCGTTATCATCTACTGAGTGCTCTATATAATGTTGTACGTCTGTCTTTGCGCTGTTGATATCGCAACTGAATGAAGGAAGGCATCTGGTATTGTTCACAGACAAATCTTAATTTTGTTTATGATTGAATGGCGGCTAATGCTCGGTCACATGTGACATGAAGATTCTAAACTGCCTGGACAGAATTCACATGTTCCTTGCTTTTATAACCTTGGCAAATTTATTTTCTAATGAATACGTTTGAGATCTCATTACACGGAAGTCGCTGCAAACAAAAGTGTTTACGATACATATTTTTCTGTAGGCACGTTTCAAGGAGAAGTAGCTGAATTCATCCTTAAAAGATCCATCGCCAGTAAGCCCTGCCCATTAGCGATCTGTATAACTTCAGGTAGGTTGACGGCCGTTTATTCAATAATAAATGTGCTCCATGAGAGCCAGATTAATTACTGAATAAACAATTTTCTTTTGCATACATTTATTTGTATGTTATGCAGATTTCTACTGGTCCAGTCATTTTGCTACTGGTAAGCAATGTCATTTTTGATAAGTCTATCTATGGTTGAATATATTTTGATTTAATAATTTTCAAACTTTACATTTACTTCCTCTAAAATAATACATATTCTTTAAAAATATTTTGAAATCCTTGCTTTAAAAATAAGCTTTTCTTCTTTTTTCAGCTAAAGAGGATTTTAAAATTCTTAACTCCTGTTATATTAAAAAAGCGAGAAACTTTTTTAAGTAACAAGAGGTACTTGAAAATTTTCTTTCAATACTATCAAAATATTTCCTTTTTTAGCTTTTTGTTTAGCATCTTCGTCTTTTTATCATTTTTTCTTAACAAGTAAAGCTGGATCTTAACTAAAAGTATCATCGATTAAAATATTCCCGCTTTACAGTATAAGATAAGAGCACTTCTGTAGCCTAAAAATGGAACTTATAGGAAGATAAATCTTTTCTTCCTTAAAAAAAATCATTATAACGATCACATTTCTTTCGATTGTTACGCGTAAGAATTCAACACTGTATATCCAGTCCATCAAGAAAATCAATAATCACACGTGGGAATTCCCACGCTTAAATTCATGGGCGTTGTCTTCAATGTAGTCTCAAACTTACCCCTGTAATATTGGATATGAATGGATCCAACATATAAGAAAAATGCTACCCGATATCTAAGTTTGGGATGCATTGTTCACTTAGACAAATTGATGATGACAAACAAATTCCCACACATCTGTGGGCGTTGTCTGCTAGAAATCGCAGGATTTCTTCAAAAATTATTCGATACGAATGGGTCCAATATATGAAAAAGATTTACCCAATATCTATGTTTTAGACGATGCTGAATTTGAATATTTATGTTACTACTGTTTACTAAGATGAAACACAGATGAATGACGAATATGATTCCATAAATGAAACAAAGAAAAGTGATGATATGTCTTATGATTATAGTTTAATGTGATTACAATTGGAATTGGGTAATTTCAGTTAGAGGGTAACTATTTTATTTTGTAAGTTGTTTATTTTTAAGTTGTCCCGTGCTGTTTTTAAGTTGTTTAAGCAGTTAATTGTGCACGTTAATTTGTGATGATAGCAGCTGCATATACCACCTGAGTGTGTTTAGAATAGATTATTTAGTCTGACTAAATGAATATGAAGAGCAAAAGTTTTTTTTACAAGAATAATAATTTTAAAAAATCTTATATCTTAAGTTTAAAATGATGCTTAAAAAAGATTACTTATTTTTTTTAAATGTTAGTCTATGATATATTTTAGTCATTTTCTAATATGTCAGTTTATTATAATAGTACTTGTGGTTATGTGCTTACGAGAAAATAGACTGTTTACTTAGATTAAAAGAAAACGGAAAATAAATAGATGCTTAAAAGATAGACAAATAAGATACATGGTGCTTCTTATTATAAAGTTGTAAATGACATCTGAAAGATAGTGGATTTTAACTATTTTTAAAAAATAAATTATAGTGAGAAAAGCTGTGGCTTTTTACTATTTATGCTCACACAAGACTGCTTACTTAGATTATTTAGAGGTGAAAATCAAACATTTGTTTCCTAGAGAGATATAGAAAAATGATGAAATTTCAATTCAAATATTCAGATTAACATCTGAAAGAAATATTTTTTTATCCATTTTTTTAACATGTTAAGATATGATTATAAATACCTGTTGTTATCTTATTATATTTTCTCATGATTACGTTTAGAATAACAGACTGGTTAATTACATTAAATGAAGGCAAGAAACAAACATGTGCTCACAAGAGAGAAAAAGAAAATTTATAATACTTCCTATAATGGAAATTTCAAATGACGTGTACAATATGCAGGATTTTATTTTTATTTATTTATTTATTATTATTTTAGATTTTTTTTTATATTAGTTTTAAGAGAATCAATGAATGTGATTTTTTTACTGCCGTGTACATGTCTCAAGTTTTGCTTCTCATTTTGATATTTGAATTAATATGTTATTTGAACTTTAAAAGATAATTTACCAAGAATCCTTTAATATCAAAATACATATAAAAAGCATTTATCCTTTACTGCACATTTTTTTCTTTTTTTATGATTTTTTTTAAACCTATATGTAAGTCTAATGAGAAAAAAGCAGTAAAAAAATCAAATTTTTAGCTAAAATTTGATATTTTATGAAGTGTGCTATATGCATACATTTAGGATTTTAAAGCATTGTTTTTCTATATTTTGGAACTACAGCTCATATTCAAAATATTAGAATAATTACCTTTTTTTTAGAAATTGAAAATATCGTTTGGTGATTTAATGTCTTTTAATGAAAATATGCAAACGATATTTTTATTAAGAACTTATTGTTGATTAACCTTACTTGTTATCTTAAATTTAATATCATTTTTGAAAAGATTAATTGCAAAAAAAATTATTTTGAAAAGTCAAAATATTAGAATATTTATTCAAGTGGTTCAAAATATTAGAATATTTCACATTAATTCTCCTTTAATTATTACCAATTCTTAACTGGTGGCATCATTGATTAAATTCAGACTATTTTATTTAAAATCAGTATTCTTTTTTGCAGTTTGTCTCTTTTTCGTCTTAAAATGGGCCGTGTGAGTGATATTCCTGAATCTACTAAAATTCGTATGGTTGATTTGTATCGGCACGGTAAAAATCAATGTTTTATAGCGAATTATTTACATTGTTCGCAATCGAGCGTTAGTAAAATACTAACACAATATTCAAAAATTGGAAAATTTCAAAATAATCGCCGAAATGGTGGCCGAAAACCAAAAACATCTGCTAGAGATGACAGGAAACTGAAGCGTATAGTTAAGAAAAACCGTTTTAAAAGTGTGCGATTCTTGCACCGAAAATGGAAAGAAGAAGGAGTTGAAGTTTCTACATCGACAACATTAAGACGTCTCCATAAATTTAAATTTGAATCTCGTGTACCGAAAACAAAACCTCTCATGACTGCAAGACAAAAGCGTATAAGATTGAATTGGTGTAAATCAAGACGTTTATGGAGCAATGAAGATTGGAAAAATATATTATTTAGTGATGAAAGTATGTTCTGTGTTTCATATGGTAATCAAGGTATTCGAGTTTGGAGAATGAAGCAAGAAGCATTTGATAAAGAATGCCTTAAACGTTCCGTAAAATTTGCTGCTAGTGTCATGGTTTGGGGTTGTATGAGTGCAGAAGGACCTGGAAAGTTATGCATCGTCTACGAAAAGGTTAACTCTCTGATATATCAAGAAATTTTAGAATATTACATGATTCCATCATCAGAAGATTTATTTGAAAATGATTTCATTTTTCAACAAGATTTAGCGTCCCCGCATACCTCGGTGTCAACTAAGAATTGGTTCCGCCAACGCAACATTAAGGTACTTTCTTGGCCACCAAATTCACCAGATCTTAATCCCATCGAAAACTTATGGTGTATAATGAAGAAAAAACTTCAAGAAAATCCTCCTTCAAGTAAAACTGAGTTAGTGGCACGTATAAAGTCTATTTGGGCTAATATTGATAGAAATGTTTGTAAACACCTTGTATATAGTATGCAAGTTTGATTGTACGCTGTTATGAAAGCTAAAGGGGATGCTACAAAATATTAACTACCATTTACTTCATATTCATAAGGAAATATTGTTGCGTAAAATAAAATATTCTAATATTTTGAACCAATCTAAATTTTATTCTAATATTCTGGTGTGTTTAAGGAAGCTGTATACCTAATTTATTGTGCTGTATTTTATATTTTATAAATGTTAAAATCTTATCTAAACATTCCAGATTTAATTTATAAGAAATTTAATTGCATTTACTTAGTATAAAAAATAAATAAATGACAAATATTTTTTTCTTATTACTTTTTCTCAATTATTCTAATATTTTGAATATGAGCTGTAAATGAACTTTAATTGATTAATTTTATCTGCTAAATCCTGAGCAACTTTTTGACATTAATATTTAAAACTATTCAGTAAAAAAAAAAAAAATGTAAATCTTTCCTTAATAGCTTGATAAACTTTTTTTTCCCACAAAACAAATTCTAATTTTTTTGTCTAATGCAGCCTTTAAACATGGACAAAATAAGTGTTATTCCATTCTTTGGGTTGTTCTTGATGAATTACAGTGATCATATTAGACAAGTTAATGGCACATAATGAAAATTCTAATGTTTTCGGGGTATGCGCCAGATATGAAACATGGTGTAGTGAATGGTTGACATTTCTTTTGAAACGTTTTGTTTTCAAGTCGTCTGTGAAAAAAAATTACAGGGAAATTTTAATCTGTGGAAAAAAAAAAAGATCTACAGGAAATTTCTTTTTTTCTGAAAGTATTGAACCAGAAAAATTATTAAAAGTAATGAAATAAAATAAAACAATAACTGTAAAAACAATAACGAATTTATAATCGAATAACGGTTTTAAACTACCAAATACTAAATATAACGAAAATTATAATGTTTTTATGTATGCGCCAGATGTGGCACGTGGTGCAGTGAATGATTATTTCATTTGTTTTCAAATCGTCTATAAAAAAAATTACAGGGAAATTTTAATCTGTGAAAAAACAAGCAAACAAACAAAAAGATCTACAGGGAGTTTTTTTTTTTTCTGAAAGTATTGAACCAGAAAAATCATTAAAAGTAATGAAATAAAATAAAACAAAAACTGTAACCACAATAACGAATTCATAATCCAATAACGGTTTTAAACTACCAAATACTAAAGCTACTGAAATATTTTTATATTTCTTCTTGAGCACTTTTCCGCTTTTTTATTTCCTTATTTTTTTCTGGATGATTACCCCACTAGTTCTTATCTACAATTTTTTTTTCTACATTCTGCCTCGGGGTTCCTATTGCTCACTATCTTGGCTGCTTCACAAACGAAAACATAAAATGTCAATACTTGTCTCTCGGAGAAGTCAGGCTGGGTGACCAATATCTGTCATTGTGTATTTGTTTCTTATGCTGACTGGTCGATATGGCAAGTTTCATATTGACAACAATATGTTTGCTGGGACCTATCGATTACGACGTTAGGTACAGCAATGTATGGCAGGGATTACGGGAACGCTTCTCTGAGATATTGTAATTCATGAAGAAAATTCTAAAATAGCCCATCATAAATTTTGCTTCGAGCACAGCATTATTGAACTGTAAATTTAAGTAATGAGAATGAAATGTGAATTACTTTCTTTTGCTATTTACAAGACATCTGTTTGAAGGTGCGTTCGTAATTATATAAATACATAGCAAATATAGTCGTCGTTCCTTGAATACGTCCATCATCTGTCTGTCCGTCTTACTGAATAACTTTTTATTCTGTTAATCGAAATTAAACTTGTAAGAAAGAATTCGAATTAATGTTTTATGTGGAACCTTTTTTTTATATACATTGTTAAGTATCAACAGCAAATCAAAAAGATATCATGCAAGATATGACATAAAATAATTAGAAATTAGTTTTATATGTAATAGATTCGCAACTTCTTCATCAACTTAGTCTTTTTTGGTGCGTTTGTAGTTATATAAATGCCTAGCACCTATAGTTGTTGTCTGGAATATCCTTCGAACTTTATATAACAACGAAAAAATACCCAACCGAATCGTTTGAAATTTAAAATACAGAATTATTAGATAATTTGTCGAGTCATTTTAAATTTTTGGAAAATTGGATGCATATTTCAATTACAAGGTTGCATATTTCAATTCCCGTCACATTACAGCTAATGGGAAAAAAAACAGTTTCAAGTGATTTTATTGATGTTACACTCCTTAAAACATAATAAGATTGATATGCATCTATGAAATATATACTAAAATATACATTCTGTTCTATCTGTGGTGCAAAGAATATTTCTTATTAATTTACAGGGCCACACAAATGTTTTCCGTTATATAACAGTGTAGGAGAAAACCTTGTTTGTAGCGCGTTTTAATTATATTAAATTATTTCACACTTTATGAAATTGATATATATTGCTAAGGTTTACTAAAGGTTACTTCCTGCATAATAGAAAGCAGATAGTTTTTACAGGGACATACAAAAGATTTCAGAAACTTATACAGTATCCGAAATACTGCATACTATTACACCAAGATCTGTATATTTTTAAACTTCGCTACAGTACGTACGCACCTTATTTGCTACGTTTCACGTGCAATTTCCGACTATCAAGAGTATGAAATGATTGTACGGCAAACATAATGATAAACCTACGAGTAAACCACTGGTGGCATTAAACTTTGGTTTATGCACAACTTCACTTCCGGCCGACATAGATCATTAGATTCCTCCTATTATACTCTGACATAAAATAAAGGATTTTTATTGTGCTCGATAACTTAAGCTTTTGTACTGTCGGCTTTTGGACTATAAAGGATGCAGCAAGTACATGAAATTTAATATAAATTTCTGAAACATATGTGTTAATCCTGCTTCCAAATTGGGTTTTACATTTATTAATGGCAAGAAGTTGTATTTTTCTTTTTAACTTCTCTCAAAGTTTGTTTAATAAACATAAGAGATATGATTAATGCGTTAGTTTAGAGTACATATTTCAGTGATTTAAAATAAATCAGCATCGAATAACTCGCATGATATTCTAGTTAATAATTTCGATATCGATTTCTTTGCAGCAATTCATAAGTCATTAGGAACTCATTTTCATGGAAGTCAAATAAATTTATAAACAACGAATAATATTTGAAGAGCAGGACTGATAAGAAAGTTTCATTATAGATTTTGATAGGTCCTTCCTGTTGACGCTTTTAGATGTCGCCAGTTGTGGGCAAAGTTGAGTAAATTCCGGCTATTGTAAATGACGAAAATGACATTTTTTTATGTATTTCAGCGATATACATGTTATATCATTAGGACTTGCAACAAACATGCGCGAAATATACAAAAACGAAAACGTAAATAGTTTTTCTGTAAGATAAAGTTTCGAGTCAATTAGTAATAAAAAAAATATTAAGTTGCATAATTATTTTCTACATTTTATTGTTTTTTGGAATGCAAAAATAAGTAAATAAATAAATAAATAAAATAATAAGTAAGTACATAAATACTTAATTAGATTAAATAATAAAAAACAGTTTGTCAAAAATGTACTTATTGAGCCCTCATGTATCACCACGTTTTATGGACAAAAAATAATGATAATAATATATTATTTTTTGCAATACACATTTAACGTCTGAATTTAAAAAGAAACTGTTAAAAATTACAATAGATTTTGTCAATTCTACTCCTCCTCCTTTTCAATGTACTTTCATCTGCATCCTTTATTATAAGGGTATTTCTGATAAAATTTTTGGCATTTTAAAATCATTCAATGTTGGTGTTCCTTTTAAATCAATTAAAAAAGTTAGTTCTTTCTTTAAGAAGCATACATTTCAATACGATAAGTCTAAACTATCCGGTGTTGTCTATGTCATTCCCTGTGGAGATTGTGATAGTGTATACATTGGTGAAACAGGCAGATCTTTAGAAATTCGCCTGCGGGAACATATAAATGCTCTAAAAAGCGGTAATTTAAATTCAAAAATTGTCCAACATTGCGTTCAAACGAAACACATCCCACAGTTTACGAAGTCCAGTATCTTAAAAGCAGGTTGTAGCAATTATCACGGCAGAATTCTCCTCCAAAATTAGTTTACTTGTCTACGATTGCCAACTCTGAATGAGGCTCATGCTGTCCCAAATGAGTATATCTTTTTCTAAAAAATAATAACTAACTGTAATTGTCTTGATTTGTTCCAATGTTTGTTTTGCAATTAATTATTATTTGTAATCACGAGGCCTTGCTTGTAGCTTGGAGAAACGTTTATTGTATTTTTAAATGTTTTTTAGTCTTTTAAATTTTTGTATATAAATTTTATTTTTTAAAATATATTCAAGTCTGTCTTAATTTATATTATTCACTTTTTTAATAATTATTTTTTTCGCTTTTTGATTTATTTTACTTTTCAGTTTGTTAATAAAAATTTATAACTGAAGTTAAAATAAAATCAAAATAAAACCTGGGGTCTGAAGAGGATAAACAAAACAATGCATAAAATTAAAAACAAATTTGTTTGGAATTCAAATAAATTTATAACCAACCTTTGGGATAATATGAATGATAGGAAAATTTCATTATATATTGTGATATTTCCTTTCTGGAGGGATATGAAATTATTTACTTCAGTTTAATATCATAATCAAATAAATTAAAAATGTATCTAATTATAATACAGAAAAATATGAATATCTTCTGTAAACTTCTGTTATAGAGAAGGTTCAGGTTTTTAGGGTTAGCCTCTATAGGTCACGGGAATTTTTTTAAGACAGGAAAAAAAATAACTCAAGAAACAGCCGACAGATGACACTGCTACGAACAACTTTCATAGAAACATGCAAGTAATATGGTTATAAACAATTGATCTCCATCCTCTATTAGTTCATTCTTATACACCGTGTATATCAATAAGGATGCTAAGTGCGAAAGATAAAGTTTTGTTGGAAAAATTGCTTTACATGAACCAGGATTGTGTAAATTACATGTTCAGAAGAATGAGAGGACTGGAAAAAAGCGATAGGCCATATTTGAAATCCCGAGTGTACCGATTCGATCTGTCTAATCTGTAGGAACTGAAAGATGCAATCCTCCTAGAAGTGTCATGTATACATCTAAACTTGCTATACTCTGGATTATGGTTTCGCCTGCTGTGTGTTATCACCAGTGGTGGTCATCATGTCGAACACATACAGCTGTAATAAACGATCTGGAGGCATTCGGTTCGTTATTTACGAATCTTTTCTGCGATTTGGGTATGTCAGTGACACCTATTGGCTGCTTTTGAATTGGTTTTTTCCTCGGTAATTCCCATGACTTATAGATGCTAACCTTACAAACCGTTTTTTATTGCCTTAATTAATTAAAACAAAATCTATTTTTAGATATAGTGATTAGTACTTTTTGAAATTTCTAGTATTAAAATGCCTAAGATCTCATGAATCCTTCGATGTGTACGAACGCTGGCTAGTCAGTTTATAAGTATTTCATTTTTATATGAAGTTGTCTATTCCTAAGCTATGATTTCGCGAAAAAAAAATATCCTAAATGTTCACCATTTGGAATATTTTTTTTTCTCGAAATATTATATTCTCGAAACAGAATATAAACTATCTTATAATTATTTGTTTCTCAAGAAATGTAATTTATATTAAAATAAGAGTAAAAATCACATTTAAAATATATTTTTGGTTGCTCAAAAGTTTCTGAAAATTTTTGTTAATTTTAGGACAAGTAAATATACTCTAAATTAATTGAGATCTTTTTCAAAATATTATAATGTATGTACCACCCATGCAAAATTATTTTTCTCGTTCTTAAAATGGTGGATATATAATATATTTTTTAATGTATTTCTATTGAGAACACTTAACAGACCCTAACCTAGTTAAAGTCTTTTTGTTACAGCTCTTTTTACTTGCCTATGTATTCCATGCAAAAGAAATTTGAAAAGTAACGCAGAAAGTTATAAACAGCTCTTTTTTAAATACACCATCAATGTTTTCTGATTCAGTATGAAATATGTTTGTTGCTTTATGCATTCCGTTTTATTTCATTAATGTGGATGTTAAGCGGAGCAGAAAGTTTAATTAAAGAACCGAGAAAACAAATTTTTTGAAATGCTTGCATCTTTATTTTAATGTTGCCAACTGAACGAGCGCCTTGGAAAAAATAACTGTTTGTCTAAAACCCGAAGCTTTTATAATGGTTTCACCAAAACAAGCGTTATGAGAAATGGAACGTTTTTATTTCTTACATTTTCTCTTTATTAAGACAAATCACCATACAATTTAAAATTCGTTTCTGACATCATTTATTCAAAATTACTCCATTTATCGTGGGTATTAAGCCGTATTTCTCCCTTAAAAACTACGCTTTATACTTTTATGCTTTGTTACTGCTTGTCCCCTAGAAACATCAAAACAAAATAAAAACACAAAAAGAAAAACATGATTCGAAATATCACCGAAACGGTTCCGAATTAAAACTCCCGAATAGAGCATAACCGTGACCATTTTCCGCCTCATGAGCACGGTTTCAGTGAAAGTTCTACTGAGTGCGAACATTTTAAAAGCCATTTGGACAGATGCCAAGATCCACTGCTGTTGCCAACGTGACAAAAGTAAAACCATCATTCAAAAGCTTAAATTTCAGTATGTTATAATATACCATCATTTCGCCGCATTTAACAATCTTCAACTTATAACACGAAATTGAATTGTGTTATGTGGTGTGGGCAATGTGACAAATGATCTCAATTTCAAATTTGCCACTTGCTAAGCAACCAGGTTTGTGAACTTGATTAATTCCCATTACCTTTATAAGCTGGTCTGATTTGAAGTAATATATTCTTTTGATTAAAATGTAATGGAGTTCGGTACGAAACTTACTGAAAATAAATCGTTTCTATTAAAATATTTACAATTGCGGTGGTTTAGCAAAACTGAATATTTAAGAGAATTTTGACGTTACCTCCTAAAGTTTAATAATCTTGTACAAATGCTAAATAAAAATCTGCATCATTTATTAAATGTTCTATACTTCAAAACCATTGAACATATTCTCGAAAGGGAACAAATATTATTTAATACTGTAAAATAAAACAGACGCTCCTCATTCATCCAATTCCAGCAAGTGTAAATATTAAAATTCTATATTTTCCAATTACAGAAGAAATACAACTTTTGACAAAGTACCTTCTAACATTTAATAGTTTTTAAATGTTGGCTTTTAAACTCTGAATAATTTATTAATGTTGAATATTTCAAGGAAAAGGCTCTTAAAGATGTAAACAAAAAATAAATTATAATACAGGGTATTCATAAATGAATGCCCCTATTTTCATAATACATTATAACAATTTAGTTTAGACTGTTTACAAAAAAATGATACATGAAACAGAATATAAACTATCTTATAATTATTTTTTACAAATGTTTAACATGAGCACATTTAGTTACATGGCACACTTCTAACCTAAGGTCCAATTCTTCCCATACTTTCTTTAACAAGTCTAAAAGTAATAGAAGCATTAGACTCTTCAGCTCTTTGTCTCAATTCGGCAAATCGTTTCGTAGCGGTAGAACGTAGGCATAATCGAATATTTAGTACGAGATTTATCACATTGCTAACTAATCGTAGTGCTAACTCAGTGAAAAATGTCCACGCCGGGAATTGAACTCGAAATCCTTGGAATAGCGCTCAAAATACTCTACCGTTTAAGCTACTAGGAGATGCCTCGTTTAGCATCGCTCACTCATAACTGTTGGTAAGGCTGCAACTGCAGCACAAGTATAATCTTCCCGAGCACGTAATCTCTCTTCTCAAAACTAACCGGAAAATTAATTAATATTATATATGTATACACAACCTTTTATGTACCAGCCAGTAGGAAAATAATATAAGTAATATAACCAAAAGTGTTACTAGTAATAATTAAGAAAAATATGATTTTATGTAATATTTCCAACAATCTGATAAATGGAGAATGGAGAATTCTCAATTAAAATAATTGTCAAAATCTTTATGCATATTAAATGATTCAAGAAAAATAAGTCCAGGTTTAGAGCGTATTATACATTCTGGCATATATATATATATATATATATATATATATATATATATATATATATATATATATATATATATATATATATATATATATATATATATATATATATATATATATATATATATATATAATAAGGGATCGTACATCTTCCTGAAGTTTTATGCCTGGAAAATTCTTCTGTACTGGCATTTTGTTATAGAAAATGCGTTATTCAAAAAGCCGAAATTTCACGTGTTTAACTTAGATTTAAATTTCTGTAAAAAAATACTCATAATTGTCCTGAAAAAAATGCTTGAAGCGTACGACCCCTATATAAGTGTGTGTATGTGTGTATACTGTGGCGTTTTTAACGTTGTTTATAATTTTACATTATACTGCGCCAAGTAGCATCTTCATAATTAAAGGAACACTTGACTATACTATCATAATCTGATTGAATGGATGTCATGATTTATCTCTTTTTATGAAACCATGGGAAAGTATTGCTGTATTGAATGTCATTTGTTACAAAATACAGTTAATTACATGTCTTTATACAGCTTTTACATCTATGGGCACTATACTCTTGGATCGTGCTTAATCAGCTATCGTTCGACAGCCATACATAAGATATCTGTATGCACGTACTCAATTAAGCACTTACCCGCGTAAACAGAAAGTTCCAAATTTCTTTTCCGTACATACGAAGTAACAATAGAGGTTTTCTTTTCTTTTCTTTGCCACGAAAAGAATAGCTTCTAGAAGTATGGAACTCAGAACAACGAGATTTCTTGTTGCATCCATATATCTATAATTTCATTTATCTAACAACCCATTCATGTCTTTCTCTTTATCTTTTTTGTCTGCCTATCAAGCTATCTATATATCTATTTATAAATTGATAAATAAGCAGATAGATAGATATATATAAAACGAGCAAATTGCGGATTTTCTACATATCTGTAGTGGTTAAATTTCTTCTATTATATGATTCTGATCCTCCATCCTTTATAATAAAAACTGTAAAGATATATAGTGAGATGCCGTAAGAAAATTCCTCTTCAGTCACGTTCCCATCTTAGCATGTATTAATGTGTGGTATTTTTTTCGTAGAGACTGTTGTTTTGTTTTTTATTCAAAACATTTTCACAGTTTTTACTGTATGTGTAGTTAAAACTTACAAAAAAAAGGTAGGGTAGCAACAAGTGACCGTTTTTTTTTGTAATTGTTATTTAATTTATTACCATACCCAAACAATGATATTTCTAGTTAATTTCTAGTTATAATTTAGCTGAAAGATTATTGTTTAAAAATCTACACTTATAATCTAACTAATAAATCTGAAAAAATGGTACATTTTTGAAAACTTTCCATTGCTCTAAAATAAAAAATAAAAAAATTGGTCGCAGAAACAAACTGACTGTCAAAGTCTGCACGTGTCATAAGGAAATCTCTGTCTCTCTCATATGTATGTATATATATATATATATATATATATATATATATATATATATATATAATTTTGAGCGCCAGGCCCTCCTTGAATCCATTCATATGTAAACCATTACTAAATATTTAGCAGTAACATAAAATGGATTTGCCTCATTTTTAAAATGAGCGTTCAAATGACGTCGGCATTTTTCTTTTAGAAATGCATTATTATTTAAAATATATATATTCGTTAGTTCTTCGCATTATAACGTATCAAACAGTTCTGTAAAACGGATCTCAGCTTCTTCGCACGCTAATTTGCTTCCACTTCACTTACATCAATTTCGAGTAACGCGCAATGACAGTTGCAGCAAATAAAACTAGAATTTATTGGCTTGTTGTCATTTGAAGAAACAAACCAAAATACTTGGTTGAATGAACACTTCATCTCACATAGATAGTGACTATATTTCATTTAGACAGTAACTATCATTAAAAAGTAATTAAGTGAAGTTGACAACAAAGAGGTTTCCTCCCTTGTCAGATGCATGTGATTGCAGGAAGTGTTTCATTCATTTAGAAGTCTCTTAATTTTATTGAAGCTTAATTACATTAAACACAAATCAAAAACTAAAATTAAGCATGAATTCTGATAATCATGAGTTTAATTCTATTTTCGAACGAATGGAATTATTCATTCGCGTTTTGTTAGATTTCTTCTGTTCTTCTGTTTTGAACTGTTTAATCTCTTGGGGGCACTGTAAAACATTTGTGTAATGTCATTCCATAACACTGGTGGCAGCCTTACTTAGAATACTAATGACAAATTACTATGATGCATTTTCTGTATAAAAAATAAATATTAAATAGATAAAAATTTTGTAAATCGAGTAAGTACTTCAAGAGTTATATAAAAAAATTAAATAGGTTTAATTTTTTAAAAATTTTAATTTAAAAAACATAGTTAATTTTTTTCAGATTTTTTACATACAATATTTTTATTATATTAAAATAATTAAAAAAATAATAATTCATAACAAAATCTCAAAAAATAAATAAAATAGAATTTTGAGCCACGGATTCTATTAAAGCAATTCATATGTAAACCATTAGTAAATATCTAGCAGTAACCTAAAATGAATTTGCCTCATTTGAGAATCGACGACTCAAATGAAGATGATATTTTCCCTTTAAAAATACATTATTATTTAGAAGAAAAATATTTGTTAGTTCTTCGTATTATTTCATCTCACAACAGTTCTGAAAAATGCATCTCAGCTTCTTCGCACGCTAACTTGCTTTCACTTCACTTGCATCAATTTCGAATAACGCGGAATGACAGTTCCAGCAAATAAAACTAGAATTTATTGACTTATTGTCATTTGCACAAACAAACCAAAATACTCGGTTAAATGAACACTTCATCTCACATAGATAGTGACTATATTTCATTTGGACAGTAACTATCATTAAAAAGTAATTAACTGAAGTTGACATCAAAGAGGTTTCCTCTCTTGTCAGATGTATGTGATTGCAGGAAGTGTTTTATTCATTTAGAAGTCTCTTAATTTTATTTGAGCTTAATTACATTAAACACAATTCAAAAACTAAAATTAAATATGAATTATGATAATAATGAGTTTAATTCTATTTTCGAACATATGAAATTATTATTCATTCGCATTTTATTAAAATAAATTTTAGTTTTTTTCCCTTTTGAATTGCTTGAATTTTTTAATTTTATAACTCATAATACATATTATAAAATTATAAAATTATAAAATTTGACGTATTTATGTTTAAGCATTTTTCTATTATTGCTACATAAAACATTAATACATTAACACATTAGAATGTAATTTCAGGAGATATTATTACAAATATGAAAAATATGAAAATTTAACATTAAAAGCACTAAATTTTGAACATTTATAATTAAGAAAATTATCATTCAAATGATTTGAAATTCGCTTTCTAGGCATTGTGTGAACCGAAGATTTGAAATACGATATTGCCATTGAAAAAAAAAAATAAGTTTCGTTTTAATATGTAGGCGGCCCTCTAAGCAAATTTTACATACATAATTAAAAAGTAGACTATTTCCAATCATTCGGTATCAGTAATTTTCTTCCACGATAATTTGTTGAGGAGTTAGTAGAAGGTGTTTACTTTTTTATTATCAACGGCAGTGCATTATTATTCAGAAGAAAAATATTTGTTATTTCTTCGCATTATAACGTTTCACAACACTTCTGTAAAATGGATATCTGCTTCTTCACACGCTAATTTGCTTTCACTTCACTTACATCATTTTCGAGTAACGCGGAATGACAGTTGCAGCAAATAAAATTGGAATTTATTGACTTATTGTCATTTGTACAAACAACCCAAAATACTCGGTTAAATGAACACTTCATTTCACATAGACAGTGACTATATTTCATTTAGACAGTAACTATCATTAAAAAGTAATTAAGTGAAATTGACATCAAAGAGGTTTTCTCACTTGTCAGATGCAAGTGATTGCAGGAAGTGTTTCATTCATTTAGAAGTCTCTTAATTTTATATAGGCTTAATTATATTAAATGCTATTCAAAAATTAAAATTAAATAGAAAATCTGATAATAATGAGTTTAATTCTATTGTCGAACAAATGAAATAATTCATTCGCGTGTTGTTTAACCCTTAACTGAGTCTTTTTTTTATGTACAGTAAATTGAAAATATGGAATAAACACAAATTTTAAGTTAAAATAATCTTAATATTTAGTCTAATTATTTCAGTCAATAAATAGTGTGAAATTGTATTTAAAAATTTTAGTGATGTCAAAAAGCTTTAAATGTTTTTTTTAAAGTAAATTCTACTTGCCCATACGACGTACGGGAAAATCAGCTAAGTGGTAAAATATGTTTTAGTTTTCTTTTATTTTGAACTGTTTAATCTCTTTGAGACGAGAGTCTTATATATAATTTTTAATTTTTTCCTCGCCTTTTTTTAAATCAGATAATTTTGACTCGTTGAATTGTGAAAAGGTTTGAATTAAATAAGGCAAAATATATGCTAAAAATTTGCTGTTGTGACTAATCAAGGGTTATGAACATCCTATATGCGGCATGTAAACCTGTTGCTCGTCCCCAAGGGGTTAATAGCATCAGAGTAAAATTTCCCCCCAAAAATCAAACAATTTATTTCTAATTATTTACATTATTCCAATGTCATTTTTCTGATTATAATGAGATAAATCCTTGAGGGATTATCGTAATCGAATTCAATATATATATTTTTTTCGTATCAGTATTTGCCTGTAAATATGATTCTGTTTTTACAGTGCAGAAACGTTTGAAGAGTAATTCTGTTAACTACTCTGTTAAATAAAATCTGTAATTCTACTGATGTAAAGCTACAGAACCTTTATACTTAGTAAAAAATTATCTACACATTGCACAAAATGACGTAAATCTGCAAAACTAGTTTTTGTAAAGCTTCAAAAGTCCGTAGTTTTACAAAAGAAACTACTAAAATTACAATAATCTCACTAAACCTTTATCTTTAACGTGGATTACAGTTACATAAAAAGGTCTAGACATCTCTTCTTCTGTCTTCAGGATTTTCCCGACAAATGAGGTTTTTGCTCAACCAAAAGCCATACGTAATTGTTTTCACCTTTCATTTCTATCCTTCCGCATCTCACTTTCCTAAAAGTTTCTTAGTAACTTTATAGATTTTTTTTGGTTTACAGTGCAAATATGTATCTGTTACATGGATTTTTATAGTTTTCTTTACAGAAAAATTTCTCGGAATCTGAGTTTTCTAAAAAAAAAAAAAAAAAAAAAAAAAAAAAACTTTAGTAATTGTACAATTTTTTTTTAAATCTTATTTCTTTCTTTATTTATAGTGTAAGTTTGTGGTAACTTTTTTTCTGATAGCCCATGGTATTTGTCTAAATAAATTTGTATAAATCCATATAAGAACAATAATAAAATAACAAACTTTATTGACTTTAATGAAAGATCTCTGGTGAAAATGACAAAGTTAAATCTTAACGAAATTTCAATATGTTTAAAATAACTAAAAAAGAAGAACATTTTTTTTTCAATCAGTTTTTAAATTTATGCTTTCAGCTTAAACATTAAACACTTTAAATCAGAAGTTTCATAAAATGGTTAGACTCCATGAACTAACGTATATTAAGAATAAAATCCATACAATTTTGCCAAATGTAAACACAGTAGTAAAATTACCTCAGGAAGTTATGCTATACCGTTATTCCATGAATATCTCAATGAAAGCACTATCAAAGATACAAGTATGATATTGCATAGGCTTGTTATGCACTGAAAAAAATTATTACTCAAAACTGAATAAAAATTACTGAATTTTAAAATTGTCACATGTTCTGAATAGCTCCAATCCAAAAGCACTCAAAATTGTAAAATACGTGTACTCAATTTTTGTTTCATGATTGTGTTAAAAAAAATTGTTATTTATAACCCGGAGAAAGTACAAATTAAAATAAAAATATACTGAAATTTATTTACCGTTCAATGTTAATAACAGGAAAGTTTTAATTCAATATTTATTGTGAAAAATAGTAAAATTATTAACAAGATACGCAAGCTGTGTACTTTTAGAACAGCAATAAGTGCCAGTTAAATAAATAAAAAAAAACATCTTCACTGGGTTGCTGTATGATCCAGAGAAGAATATTAAACAGAACGTCTTCCCCAAAAGAAAAGTACGCATATGTTTATACTATGGTCTAATTTGCCTGAAAGTCTGGAGACAATTGATATTCCATTCCTGTAAATGGTAAAAGGCTACCGAAAGTGTGGTACGCGTATCCCCAAGGGATAAGCATACCACGCTAAAGATTCTAGGGCTTCGCGACGAATGTGCTCCCAATCAGCCTGCACGTGGAACAAATACATGTCAGTATTTTTTTTTTTTTTTTTTGCATTGTGAGATAATAAATAAATAAAAAACATGTTTAAGGTTCAATATACAATATACAAACTAACACCAAAAATGCAAGAAATGTAATAGAATGAAACAGTAAAAATGTATTTTTAATGATGATGGTGATGATGATGGTAATGATGATGATGATGATGATGATTATATTAATAATAATAATGATTATGGTGATGGATAATAATAATAATAATAATAATAATTGATAGTATATTAATGACACAATAAGATTTATAATTATTTGTATCCTCTCGCCCATTTTATTATTTTCATTTTCCTGCTCCTGATTCTTAGAATTGAAAAAACATGGGTGCATACAGCATTTTTTTGAGGAATAAATGGAGGTTAAAAGATTAGGAACTATGCAATAGAGGACATTCATCGTTTAGAAAACTACTGAAAAAAAAGGATAAATCAGGGTTCGTACATTTCAAGGACCTTTTACCAGAACTTTGGTAAAGTAATATTTAGCTTATTAAATGAAAAAATAATATATCTTTAGATATATCGACCATTTCTTTCTGAAATTTCAGGCACTGATAGACATAAAATATCCCGGATACCTTGATGCACGCCAACTCTGTAAATTATAGAGTTATCGGGGCTCCCAAATGGTAAGCGAACTGAACATTAGAATTTTTTTAGAGAAATTTTCTTTTTAGATTTTTCTTCTAAATTGCCGAGAAACGACCTTTGGATGTTAATTCTAGTGCAAATTCAGTAGAAACCTATCATAAAATTTATCGGTAAAAAAATATTTATGTTCAGTTCGCGGACCATTTGGGAGCCCTGAATTATTCAAATCGGCATTAATTACTGTCGCTCAGACACGACATTGAAATTGTCTCTGATTCGTCTTTGTAAATCTATTGGTGAGAGTTTTTAAGGACTATTGTCATAACTTTGTATTGACATGCCCGCAAAATTTCACTTTAATTACGTAAATTGAAAAAAAAAACACACATATCTTTAAACACAAAGACCCGTAGGATCATATTCAAAAAGTATTCAAAAAGTAACTCATCACATTTAAAGTCATTAAAATAGACTTTACTTATTTATAAATTTGAGAATGTATAAAAGAGATTGTACTTTTGAGCGGAAAATGTAACAAAATTGACAACATTTGAAAAATAGTACTTTTTATTTAAAATAACATTGAACCATTTAATTATAACTACCCGCTGAGATTTTTATAATGCATTACTAACAATATTAAAAATCTCAAATAAAACTAAATCTAGCATATTATGTTTCTCAATATTTTATCTTCCATTATTAAGCACAGGTAAAAAAGTTTTCAAATAAAATAACGTGTAATTTTAACGCTCCCTTTTTTAATACACCTTGACGTAAAGTTAGAGTCGTTATTATCTCCTGTGTCATTTGTAACGAGTATAAACATTAATTCAAGGAAAGATAAGTCTTCTCTTGTATTGACTTGCCAGTGCAGAAAGAAAAAAAATATATATATATTTTATCCATGTCAAAGGTTTCAAAAATTTTTTGCATGACTTTTCTTATGTATTGAGAAATGTTATAAATTCTTTTCTCGGCGCCAATTTCATTTCATTTCCAATCTAGGGATCACTGAAGAAAAATTTTTAATCTGGTGTCAAATATTTGGATTGCCAAGTCTTTTAATCTTCATAGTAAAGTGGCATTCGAAGTTTTATTTAAAGGCGACTTCTTTTTAGAGAACTTTTAAAATGAAGAAAAAAAGGAAGTTTCTTTGATAACGGTACAACTTCAATAAAAATATCCGGTTGTGAGAACATGAATTTATTCAAATAAGCTGAAAGCAGAGATTCTTTTTTATATTTTATCGTACTATTTCTCATTATGCGTACGAAATATTTTTCTGTTTGTTATGAACATAAACTTTTTACGGTGATGTTTCTGTGAAATAATTCTTTTTCTTCATCGATTCGATATTGAAAACTTTAATTTCTACTATTGAAAAATGATACCTGAAGTGATATTTGTTTTAAAACATATTTTAAAAATAAGAAGTACTTTGAATATTAATTGAATAAAACGTTAATTTTATTTAGGGAAGCAATTTGTAGAAAACTAATGTTTTTTATTGATTATCGATTAAATAAGAAAAATTGCCAATATCTTAAAAATAATGCATTTTATGCAAAATAATATTGAACCATTTCATTATAAACACCACTTAGATTTTTTAAATGCTTTACTAACAATATTAAAAATCTCAAATAAAATTAAATCTAGCATATTCATATTTTTCAATATTTTATCTTTGATTATTAACAGGGGTTAAAAAGTTTTCAAATAAATTGGCATGTAATTTTAATGCTCCCTTTTTTAATACACCTTGACATAAAGGTAAAAGTCGTTATCTCCTGTGTCATTTGTAACGAGTACAAACATTAATTCAAGGAAAGATAAGTCTTCTCTTGTATTGACTTGCCAGTGCAGAAAGAAAAAAAAATATATATATTTTATCCATGTCAAAGGTTTCACAAAGTCTTTGCATGACTTTTCTTATGTATTGAGAAATGTTATAAATTCTTTTCTCGGCGCCAATTTCATTTCATTTCCAATCTAGGGATCACTGAAGAAAAATTTTTAATCTGGTGTCAAATATTTGGATTGCCAAGTCTTTTAATCTTCATAGTAAAGTGGCATTCGAAGTTTTATTTAAAGGCGACTTCTTTTTAGAGAACTTTTAAAATGAAGAAAAAAAGGAAGTTTCTTTGATAACGGTACAACTTCAATAAAAATATCCGGTTGTGAGAACATGAATTTATTCAAATAAGCTGAAAGCAGAGATTCTTTTTTATATTTTATCGTACTATTTCTCATTATGCGTACGAAATATTTTTCTGTTTGTTATGAACATAAACTTTTTACGGTGATGTTTCTGTGAAATAATTCTTTTTCTTCATCGATTCGATATTGAAAACTTTAATTTCTACTATTGAAAAATGATACCTGAAGTGATATTTGTTTTAAAACATATTTTAAAAATAAGAAGTACACTGTAAAAAATTTTGGTCAGAAAACACGGTGGTTATACCGTCAACTTTGTGCCACTTCCTTTTACCGTAATTTTACTGGACGGTATATATACCGTAAAATGCTTAAAGTACATGTACCGTAATTTAACTGAACATAAATTAAAACATTTTGTGGTATATGTACCGTAAAATATTTAAAGTATATGTACCGTAATTTAACTGAACGGTATATGTACCGTAAAATATTTAAAGTACTTGTACCTTAAAAAAATATTCTTACAGCATTTGTACCGTAAATTAAATATATGGTATATGTACCGTAAAAAATACTTATACAGCACATATACCGTATGTTAAATATACAGTATGTATACCGTAAAAAATATTTATACAACATATATACCGTAAATTATATGTGTGGTATATGTACCGTAAAAGCAGTTATAATCAGCATGTGTACCGTAAATAAAATATACGGTATATATACCGTAAAAATACAAAATGATCCAAAAAAAAATACCCTCCCACATTTGACAGGATAAAAAAACACAAACGACTCCAATGAGAAACTTATTTGTTAAAAATATAGAATAAGTATGACGAGAGTTTAAAATGACTATTTTTCAGAAATGACGTCAGAAAAGTGTCTTACCAAGCATCATTTCTAAAACATAGTCATTTTAAACTCTTGTCATACCCATTGTATATTTTAAAACAGACAAGTTTCTCTTTACAGTCTTTTTTTGTTTTATATTATCCTGTAAAACATGGGATATTTTTATGTGTTATTCTCTAATCAGAATCGCCGAATATATATAGTGAATACAAAGTCTAAGTTATTATAAAAATTTATTTTGGCGGAAAATATTAGATATGTGAGGATACATTTAAAAAGTTTTTTAATAAGATATTTGATAGAACATTGAAAATTTGATAAAAATTTTAATAATACCATTTGTGGGTCACCAAGTTGTGCAAAGATATGTATACTGGTAAAAAAACAAAAAAATATATTTTATATTTCTTTTTTACAAATGTTAAATTTTCTTTATTTGTTAAGTTTTTTTTGTCGAATTGCGCAATTATACTTACATAGCTGCCAACTTCTACCCCTTTTTATACATTTATTTTTCATACCACTATTTTAAAACAGTTACTGCTGTTACATTTCAGGTTTAAATATATAACAAAAAATATTATTTTAAAATATAGATATAAAAATGTTATAAAAGTTGTATGCACATAGAGAATTAAAAAAAAAATTACAAAAATGTGTTTACCGTAATTTCGGGTGTATAAGCCGCAGATCAAACAATTCTTTTTGGACCCAGAAATTTTATTTAGTGATTGAAGACAAATATTTACGGCGATCTGACTAGTGATATTTGTTTTAAAAAAAATTCTGGGTCGAAAAAGAATTGTTTGAGCTGCGGCTTATACACCCGAAATTACGGTACATTTGTGACCGCTATGATAATGTGAGATGATATCTGATAAAATAAAATGCTAATATTAAATTTCTTTCTTACATTTCTATAAACTATTATAACTTAAAATAATTAATAGATCTTACATTATTTTTATTAAATTGTAATAATTTATTAAGTTTTATTAAATATTAACAAATAATTCAAGAATACTGACAGACGAAAAATTATTTCACACTTCTTTTGTTGTTTGAAAGTCATAATTATAAAAACTAAAGGATCAGAAGGGCGTAAAGAGAATACAAATCACATAAATTTTTAAAAGATAAAGTAAAATTAATAAAAGTGGTTAAAATTATATACATTGATATTCTTGTTATTTACTTGGAAATTAGGATTTTTATTTTCTTTCTCAACACACAAATCTAAATTTTCTTACATTCAGTTAAATGTTTAGAATGCCACTGTCTAGCAAATCACCGCTTTTGTATTTTTTATTTTATTTATAGATTTTTTTTTATGGAAATGTGGTATTATGCTATTCTTACAAGAATTGATATGTAGTTTATAGCTTACAATCTTAAAAACAAGCTTTAATTTTCCACACAGATCAAAAAAAGTAAAAAACTAGTTGTCGTGGGCAAAATTGCTTATAACGCGAAAAATAATTAATAAAAATGAAAAATGTAATTTAATTCCACATTGGTAAATAGTCAAGACTAAATTTATACATTCATGCTTAAAAAAATTTAAAATTGTATCAAAGCTCTCCATTGTTAAGGGGAGGGTTGGAAAATCATATTAAAATTCAAAATATAAATGTTTTGGAACGTTTAAAAAATAAATTAATATCATTATGATTCAGACATATTTAAAACAAGCAAATAAAATATAAAAAAGATATTTATTACAACGATTAAATTACATTAACACACTATATCATAATACATACTTATAATATTTATGTATACAATTTATTTTCTTTTACACAGTGTGTCATTTACTTTTATTTACAAAATCCAATAGTTTTGTTCAATTTCAGCATTATTATCCGCCAATTGATTTGTTGTAGTTTGTACCAAACACAGGGTTGATCAACATCAAATACCTGAAAGAAAAAGATTCATTCAACATGGGTATAAGCATTAAAATAAATTATTGAAGAAAATACAAAAGTAATTTGTAGAAATGGTTTCACAAAATTATCTTAAGAGGTTATTTCAATATTCAGAAGAAGGAACAAGAATGCTAATAATAGTTCTAAGGGAGCGTTATTTTCAAATTTTTCTCTTTGATTTTAATATATATATATATATACAGGGTGTTTCTAAATTCATGGTAAAAACTTTAATTGGTGATAGTACACATCAACAAAAACAATATTTAAATAGGAAACCAAGGGTCCCAAAGTCTTCCGAAGGCGATAGGCGCCATTAAAGTTTAGGGTCCAAAAATTCAAATGATTATGAAAAACAGAAAAATTGGTCGATTCGTTTGCGGTTTTCACTAAAGTTATTCTTTATGTCAGTATTGTCTTGAAAATAAATTATAAAGATAAATTTCAAAAAATGACGATAGAGGGCGCTTTAGACTTTAGAGTAACGAACAACTATTTTTTACCGTTATTTTCTGCATCTCATTAAAGGTTTCGTAAGCTTAGACTTAAACTTAAATTTTGAGCTCAAAATCTGAATAGTTGGAAGCAGTTAAGTAGCACAAACTTAACCTTTAGATTACGGAGTAGAACTGGCAACTATTTTTATATTCATTCGTACCACAATTTAGAAGAAAAATTCTTCGTATTAGCTATCTCGTGAAATTACACTAGTATTAGTTTATGATAGGGACTAGTTTTCAAAAATTGGTGCGAAAACAATAAAGAAATAGTCTCTGGGACGACATATATCCCAACCCCGTAAGCAAAGGGTTAACTGTGTTCAGAGGGTTTTAAATTCAAATGATTATAAAAAACGGAAAAATTGGTCGATTGATTTGCGGTTTTCACTAAAACTATTCTTTATGTCGGTATTTTATTGAAAATGAATTTTAAAGATAAATTTCAAAAAATGCCGATAGAGGGCGCTTTAGACTTTGGAGTAACGTACAACTATATTTTACCATTATTTTTCGCATCTCATAAAATTTTCTTAGAAGCTTATACATAAATTTAAATTTTGAGATGAAAATCTGAATCGTTGGGAGTGATTAAGTAGAGCAAACTGAACTGTGTTCAATGGGGGTGGGAAGGTTCAAATTTCAAATTACTTTAAAAAACGGAAAAATTGGTCGATTCGTCTGCCGTTTTCCCCAAAACTATTCTTTATGTCAATATTTCCTTGAAAATAAATTTTAAAGATTAATTTCAAAAAATACCGATCGAGGGCGCCTTAAACTTTAGAGTAACCAACAACTATTTTTAAGCGTTATTTTTTGTATCTAATTAAATGCTTGCAAATGCTTCGATTTAAATTTTGAGCTCAAATTCTAAATCGATGGAGGGATTAAGAAGCGGAAACTAAACAGTGTTCAGGAGTTAAAATGTTACCCTCCCCACCCCTCGAACACATTTCAAATTTCTGCGCTTAATTACTCAAAACGATGCAGATTTTGAGCTCAAAATTTAAGTTTGAACTTTTACAAGCATTTAATTAGATACAAAAAATAACGGTTAAAAATAGTTGTTGCCTACTCTAAAGTTTAAGGCGCCCTCTAACGGTATTTTTTAAAATTAATCTTAAAAATTTATTTTCAAGGAAATATTGATATAAAGAATAGTTTTAGCGAAAATGGCAAACGAATCGAACAATTTTTCCGTTTTTTATAATCATTTGAAATTTGAACCTCCCCACCCCCATTGAACACAGTTCAGTTTGCGCTACTTAACCACTCCCAACGATTCAGATTTTCATCTCGAAATTTAAGTTTATGTCTAAGCTTCTAAAAAAAATTTATGAGATGCGAAAAAAATGGTAAAATATAGTTGTACGTTACTCCAAAGTCTAAAGCGCCCTCTGTCGGCATTTTTTGAAATTTATCTTTATAATTCATTTTCAATAAAATACCAACATAAAGAATAGTTTTAGTGAAAACCGCAAATCAATCGACCAATTTTTCCGTTTTTTATAATCATTTGAATTTAAAACCCTCTGAACACAGTTAAGTTTGTGCTACTTAACTGCTTCCAACTATTCAGATTTTGAGCTCAAAATTTAAGTTTAAGTCTAAGCTTACGAAACCTTTAATGAGATGCAAAAAATAACGGTAAAAAATAGTTGTTCGTTACTCTAAAGTCTAAAGCGCCCTCTATCGTCATTTTTTTAAATTTATCTTTATAATTTATTTTCAAGACAATACTGACATAAAGAATAATTTTAGTGAAAACCGCAAACGAATCGACCAATTTTTCTGTTTTTCATAATCATTTGAATTTTTGGACCCTAAACTTTAGTGGCGCCTATCTCCTCCGGAAGACTTTGGGACCCTTGGTTTCCTATTTAACCCGGGAATGCTCGCACATATCTAGGATATATACGATTTATACTTTGGCACCAATAAATTCAAGCAAAAATCGTCATCTTAATTAATCATTGGCATTGCTCATAAATTTTCCGATAAAATCATTTGAAAATTACTTTTAAAAAAAAATGGTGAATAATGTAATAACCGCACTCACCCTGGGTATGCCATACCCTGCGCGTGTAATTCCGGGTTAAATATTGTTTGTCTTGATGTGTACTATCACCCCTTAAAGTTTGGAATATGAATTTAGAAACACCCTGTATATATATATATATATATATATTACATAGAATAGATGAAGATGATCTACAACTGGGCTAGTTTTCTTTTTCCTACATTAATTATTGATTTTTTATGTATATTTGGGTAGTTTCAATTTCAGAACCAGTTCTGTAAGTGAAGAACAAATTAAGAAAACATCTAAAAGTTATAAACTACCCTGGGTAGATCGTCTTCATTTATCCTACAAAAAATCATTTAAAAATATTAATATCCAAATTAAATATTTGAAAGTAACGCTCCCACAGAATTTACATTAGTGTTTTCATTTTTTCCCATGACTGGTGTGGGACCTTCCCATTACTCTTAAGAACCTACAACAGTACCGTGGCTAAATTCCAATATTAATTTTAAAATCACGGGGAAATATCTTAAAAATTTCTCACTTGTATTTTAATATGTTTATATTATTATTTTTTCGGATGTGATACTTTAAATTGATATCTATTGTTGTGTGTATGCACTTTTTCAACTTTTGTAACAATTTATTTCTGCAATTTATTTATTTTATTTTCAGAACTGCTTTCAAAGTAGAAGCATCTGCATATTAAAAAAGCTGTAACAAACAGTTGAAAAAGTAGAAATGCATAGTAAAAAATAGATACTGCATCCTGTGTAAAAAAAAAAAGAATAATAATAATAAAAATATTAAAAGGGGAGGGGGGGCAAGAGGTCTGTAAATAACACTACCACAGGATTAATATTAGATTGAACATTTATTACCCAGCCGAGTGTAGGCTATGTGTTTAAACAAAAATGGAAATGTCGGAGCTTAAATCCTTAATTTAATATATTCACTCAATAAAGCACATATTTTCAAGTAACTGTTATTTATTGAGTTAAAATTTTGAATTTTTTTTCTGATGGTTTACCATATCATTTAGAAACAAAAGCACGTGACTTAATTTCTCATAATGTTTTTTAATTTTTAAATTTAATAGTTATTAAAAAGTGGGGGTAATTTAAAATCTATAACTCAAAATATTATTCGTAGAATTTCTTTTCATTTATATGAACAGAAATATATAAGATTTAATTCTGATTTAGGAGTTTAAAAAATATTAATTTAAATAAAATTTAAAAATATTTAATGTAAAAAATTGAAAAAATATAATTTTTTAAAATCATACTTTCAAATTTAAATATTTTTTTTTAAATTTGCTGAATCAAAATTAAAATAAAACAATTGTAAAAGACATGTTCCAAATTTTAACAAGTTTTCTTTAACAGTTCTTCAGTTATCGCAGTTTAAATACAAGAAATGGTGAAAAAAACTCACCAAGAAAAAAAAGTATTTTCGGAAAAAGTCATTTCTATGAGAACGATTGCTTTGAAAGCTAGATTTTAGAAAGAAACCAAATCGAAAAAAAAAAATCTCTTAATTCAGTAAAAAAAGAAACAATGTTTTATTGTTAAAGGTTTTAAACGTCATTTTAAGAAGAATATTTTTAATGCAATAAAACTGTTTAATAAAATTTTAATATTTTTGTGTCCCGCGCACCCGTAAACACCAGAAGTTACAAGTCGCAGGAAAATTTGCCGTGAGTAGCATCTGACGACAGTGAATCTGTAATTATAATGAAGAGCAGGGTATGGAAAAGAAATCAATTTAATAACTCTGTTTACTTGGAGAATGGAGGAGAGGTTAAAAAGTTTTTTTCTTTTAAATTCTAACTAGAAATAAATAAAAAGTATGCGTATAACAATGATAATACTGAGACGCCATTTTAGCTGAATTATGTGTGAATTTTAAAGTACCTACAAATAAAATTATGCTATTAGTAATAACTAAAAGTCATTATTTTATCATAAGAATTATGGGTTTGAAATATTATAAGAAATGTATCAAGCCGTTAATAAAAAAAAAAATCAAATATCGACTTTAATTTGTGTTTGATTGTATTTCTTTTTGAAAAATTAAAAAAATAAACTGTGATTAGTATTTATGCAACAAAAAAGTGCTGATATTCAGTCATATCCACTATTTGTTGCAATTATTATTCATATAACAAGCCATTTGCCAGAAAGTTAAAGAATGTAGACGGGTGTTACAGATTTTTTTTTTCTTCTTTGTAGATTATTTTTTCATGAATATTTATTTTGCTCTCTATTACATTTAACGCTTTATTACTTAATCCAAAAACTTGAGTTAGTAATTAATAGAAGTGAATAAAACGAATAAAATCGTTACAAGTAAGTGTTTAATTAACTTTACAACTGCAAAACATTTTACCTATGGATTATTTTCTGCCGTCTATATGTCGCAGACCATTGAGATATTTTTTGCCACTGGATAGTAGATAATTCCAAGTCTACTCCTCCACCGTACTTCAAATATGAAACTGGGTAGCCATATTCCTTCTCCATTTCAAATTTCCTGTTATTGAAAATAAACATATATTATTTCTTAATGACTTAAATATACCAAATGAAAAAAATCTTTATACCAGCCATTTTATTAGTAAATATCAATATTTTTTCTGGATTGCTTGTCAAAAACTGTGAAAACATGTTTTAATTCCAAAAAATTTTGAAGAGTTTGGACGATAATGACTGTAAAATAAATAAATAAATAAATAAAATACCAGATGAAGACCCCTCCCTTTTCCGTCATATTAAAATTACTCATTTCGAAAATAAAATGTAATAAAAAAATATATACATATATATAAACCATATTCTTTCACTTCTCTAAATAATCAATTTGAAAAAAAAAAATCACACAAGGTTTTGGCGTACGTAAGAAACTAAATAGTTATGCTGTAAATCAATGGTTTTTACAGTTATTAATATTTTATGACAAAAATTACGCAGGCTGATTTCGAAGATCCCAAATAGATGATAATTATAATTTACACTTCCCGTAAACCTTCCAATATTGAAAAGATGTGATAAAATGTGGAATGGAAGGTACGGCTAGGGAGTTCTTAACAGCTCCTCTCAACAAGCGCAATACATTTTGACGCATATACAAATTCATTTTTAACAGAAAGATATAAAATTGGAAGGCCTGACTATGGAATAGATTTCGAATCGAACTTAATTTTCCATTTTATGTAAGTAAATTACCTGTCCAGCGCTTAGCTATTTCGATCACGTAATCACCCTTTTTCCTCCAGCGTTTCTACCGGTTTTTCTGCATTCGTCGGGGAATGTGTTCAAAAATGTCAATTTTGAAAGCTTGCTATAAACGATCTATTGCATTTTTTTAAAAAACAGAAAATTGAGTGCAATTAGACAGTTTCTGAATAACAAAACAGCTGCTATTTTCATGCATTTCCGAAGAAAAATAAATTAAAGCATATTTCACAAAGTTTCTCTTTAAAAGACTTTGCGCCAGTTGTTCCCTCTAGTTGCTCCTATGCTATTACTATAAAATTTATTTCGTTTTGTATCATCTAATAATTTGTACACATTACTTGCTAGAATGCTATTAAATTTTAGTGGCGCGTGACTGACTCTGCTGGTGCCTATATTGTTGCACCCCTGGTCTCAGATCTAAATATGTAAAACTCTAAATTTTGAATGTAAATTTACGTAATCAGGCTCAATTAAAACAAAATTTGGGGCCTATTTAAGAAAAAAATTCATTTAATAATAGGCCCCTTCACAAAATCAGACATTTCATTATTTTTACCATCCAAATTAAAAAAAAAAAAAAAAAAAAAAAAAAAAAAAAAAAAAAAAAAAGAGTTTAACAGAAAGTAAACCTTTAACATAAAGACTTAAATCCGATTTAATAAACTCTCTCTGTGTGCAAAAAAGACAACACGTTCGCTGCCGCTTACGTAAAGATGTGATGAAAGATAATGCCGCACTGTAGAAGTGGGTTTTTCTCAGAAGCCGATTTACTTTTTATAACAAAGAATCAGTAAAAGAATTTCCCGCGCCAGCGCGTGACTGGCTATTGGACATCACCCCACATACCGCACTGGCGCATGAGTGGCCCCTTAACGTTGGCGCCATACCACGCACTTTCGGGCGACAGGCAGCGAACGTGTTAAATATACATATATCACTCCAGTAATTAGACTTTAACTGCTTGCTTTTTTTTCCTAGGGAGGAGGGGGTGGGATCAATATTGGCCGTAATTCGCATTTATTTAGCAAAGTATTTGAATTATAAGTAACACGTTTTTAAGTGTTTTTTAATTAGTTTAATGACACTTATATTCGTGTATAACATGCTGAATCCCAAAATACCGAATCGACTATTTAGTCAAACATTAGTTTAAATGAAATTTAATTGACTTAGAATTTAATAAATAACCCAGTTTCTAACTAGTGAAAACATAAATACTGTTAATAACACATAGATATGAGCTGTCAGAGAATTGTAATCATAATTGCAAATATGCCAGCTGATTTTTAAAAGTTCCATAGAAATTAGTTTATTCTGGTTTAAATTGACTTAATTCCCATCCCCCCCCTCTTTTTTTCTGCGTTTTATAAAATTAAACAAGACGATGACTTTACTTTTAAGAGCAATTAATCTACAAGTCTTATTTTATATTTTATAAACATTTAAAACCAAACAAAGTCTTAATATAAACACCATTTCTCACTATTTTTAAAATCAGCATTATGAATGTCATATGAATGAATATGCACACTTTTAAAAAGCAACTAAGGTGTAAAACAATTATTGTTTTAAAAATATCTATGTATATTTTTATTTAAATCAGATTTTGTTTTAAACTTAAATCGGGGTTTTAGGATTTTTTTCGTGTGTTAATATACTATGTTTTCAAGCTTTAATTAATTATTGTTATTAGTAGTACGGGATATATTAGTTAGTACTAGTTCTAATATTAGTAATAAATAGTACTAAAATTTATTACAATATTAGTTAGTAAGGAAGAATGGGATGGAATAGGACAGAAATTTTTTCTCGTTATGCATTATTCTAAGCATCAATCACATACTAGATAAACGGAGTGGCATAGCTAGTGGGGGCGGTCCGAACCGGGTGTTATCCTTTAAAGGGTGTTACCCGATATTTATTTGCAAATAGATATATATAATCTTATGTGATTTTGGAAAAGAATTCTGAAATAAAATTAAATTTCTAGCGTACGACGAAATAGAGATAATTTTCTTTTCTTAGAGAAGTTGAAATTTTATGCAGACTGGAGTGTTTAAATAAGATATATGCACCAGGTAACAAAAACTAACCTATCCAACGAGTGGCTAAGAAAAGCAAACTTTAAAAGAAAGAATTTTCTTCTACATACAGACACCACATTGATTTATGCGAATTATGGGTTAAAAAAAAGCCGTTGCTCTGTTTTATTTTTTTCATTCGTAGTGAAAGGCAAAAGGTAAATGAGGAATGATGTAATAATTTGTTATAATAGCGTACAATTGTGAATGAAAAAATATAATCGGCGGGGGGTGGGGATGACACCATGGTGGCTGGGGGTAACACAATTTACATCCGCCCCGGGTGTCACCTATTTTGGCTACGCCACTGAGATGCAGCTATATTCTGTTGAAAAAAGTTGCTGATCAACATAAACTTAGATTTGTATTAAAAAAATTGTTTATTAAAAAAAGTAAATTTGCTTCATTTAATTTTAATGTTTGCTGTATATTAATGACTTGTTTACGTGTAGCTGTAATAGTTCCCCTGTTTAGAAAACCTAATGTTATATATTATCCATAATTTAAACTAAACTTAACAGCAGCACTGTTGTTTATATAAGCAGTTTAACATAAAAACAATAGTGGAGGGGAATGGGACTGTCTAGCAAAAGGAGGAATGAAATAAGTCAAATTCCTTCTTTTACATAAGATAAGTGTAAATTACTAATATTATGCAAATATTCTAATTAAAAGGATTAAATTTAAAGAGAAATAGTTGAAATGTTGAACAGAAAATATTCTAAAACTTACAGACGTCAATTTTCCAATTAAAAAGAAAAAAAAATAATCCAACGCGCACTTTTGTGATTTATTTTCCATTTCTTAGGTAGTGTACACAAACAAATTAATTACATACTTTTAAGACAAAGAAATTTAAAATATATATAATTCAAATTATTTATCTAATTATGTAAGTTATAGGAAAAAAAGAAATATAACCGAATAACTCACTTTGAATAACTGAGCAAGCTTCCATTGATCCACATCAACAAGTTGACACCATTAGGTTGGTTGGTTGGCAAACACTGAGACTTATACTACTACCCGTAAAGGAGGCTTTTGACTCGAAGATCTGATATCAGTACTTCCGTCGAAAACAAAATTTCGTGTACTGCATTATCTTACCTATAATCTAGACATTTTCATGGACAATGTTTTGATTAGTCAATAATTATGATGGTTTTACTAGAAACAAGAATGATAATTTGTTTATTAGGGGCTGTACCAGTGTGACCGTTTTTGGATTGTTGTAAGAAATCTGGACTGTTGTAGGACTTACAACAAGCTAAATCAAGCTAAAAACTCAGGCTAAAAGATAGTTGTCAGTCTATCAGTATATTGACCATCAATAGAAGGCAGGACCATCGAATTTATTTTTAGCTTGTTGTCAGTGCAAATCTACCTGCTTTGAGCTTGAAAAAACGGTCACACTGGGCTGTACATATATAACATTATTATTTTGGGGGGAGGGGTTGTCTGAAAGATAATATCGTAAGATATCTCTAGGGAGGGGGAGGGTGTTGCCTTTTGATATTAATATCATTTTTGACCCAATCAAAACTTTTTTTTCTTTGTAATGTGGATTTTTGTTGAAAAAAAATTACAATGTGTTTTTTTTTAATTCAGTTATCTATTTTTATGAAAATACAAAGCTATCATTAAAATCACTAAATTATAATAAAATTATCTAATTCTAAAATATGGTATACCCCAACGTTTTGACATTCCTATTCATATTCATATGTGTATGCATATATAAACATGGATCGAGGAATCTTATAATAATTTTTTTTGAAATGCAGCTTGTGTTTCCTAATAAATAAAAGCGAAAGAATGTTATCCACTTGTTCTGTTGATAAGAATTTCTACGTCTCCCCTCGCCCCCCCCCCTCATCCCTCCTTCGTTGGAAGGGAGAGTTCAACAAGACTTAATTACTGTTAAATGCACTATGTAAGAAAAACTCTTATAAAATAATATACTTTTAAATAGTCACCTTTTTTTTTTAATTTTATTTGAATAAAGCGATATTTTATTAAATTATCTTCATTTGAACCAATAAAGTTTCCGAAAAATAAATTTAACCAGTTTTGTATATTACTCCAAACAAAAGAACTAAATCCTAAAAATAAAAATTTTTTACACTTTGATAACGATATCATTATCGGGGGGGGGGGGGGGGTTGATGGATGATAACGTATGATATCCAAAGGGAGGTAGGGATCCAAAATTAACAATTAGCCCCTTACTGGTCGAATGGAATTTTTGTAAATTAATCGTGTTTCTATAATTTACTTGAAAGATGGTAAATTGAGTGCAAAATATGCGATCAGAGAATCATTATTTTACAGACATCTTTAACAGTGTGTTAAGAAGAACAAGGTCGATTAATCGTTCCATCCGGATAGGAGCAACACCCACTATAGGGGGTGTTGATAGGAGGCGTAGGAGGCAAAGCATCAATGGTACTTTTTGTGTCAAAACTCGAATGATGACCACTGAAGTAACCTGAAAGTATCATTTACCATCTAGCCTGAATAATTTATCTAAGACGGACGGAAGAGCGACCGGGGGAGGGGGGGGGATTGCCGAAGATTTAGAGACATACGCATAAGATTGAGAATTAACTTTAACTGTCTAAATGGTTTTTAATATTAGAATTCTCCAGAATTTAGGGGGGGGGGTGTGAAAGAGAGTGAGTTACCGTACGAGAGACCCTTTCGTTAACGAAAATAGCAGTCTCGCCGTATCAGTGTTGAATTCATGAGGTGCCCGGGAGGGGGGAACACCCATTTCCTAAGCAATGAAATGTCCCCCGCCGGAAAAATAGAGTTTTTGTGTTTTTACTGATGAAAAAATGCCATTTCCTCCGGAATTCTATAATGTCCCCCCCCCCCGGAGCCACTAAAGTCCCTCCCGGAGAAAAATGTCTGAATTCGACACTGCGCCGTATGGCGAAATAGCATTATTGTCAGTATGTTGAGTGAGATAGGTTCTAAAATTTTGATTTAAGATTTTTAGAGATTTTGAAACTTTCCCCCTTTTTAAGATTTAGATCAACAGGATTGAGAATTACTAAATCTCTGAGCTCATCAAGATTGTGGCAGGAGGTCATTAAAATTTAAACAACGTATGCATAATTTTTTAATTTTAGCTACTTATGAGAATGGTAGAGGAAAGGGGACCGGTGTTTGTAGTTTTACCGATGGATTATGCATAAATCTAAGCCAACTGACTGTTTGGTATTTTAATATATTTTTCTAATAAGCATGTATTTTTTTCTGCTTTTATGATAATTTTGTCTACATTTTAACAGGGGTTATTCAAGGGAAGTGTGTATTTATAGTCTCCAAAATTTCACCATCTGAGCACACCCGATACCATTTCGTTTTTTTCTTAAACAGACAACGTACTAGCCACCGATCTTCAATATTGAGTGATGCGACTTTCGATGCATTAGTATTGTAAGGAACGTTAAGGAATTGTCTTGCTGAATACGGAAAAAGAAATGGTAAAACAGATCGTGCTGCCCAGCTTGGAATTTTCGAAAAATAAGATATACCATATCTCGGTGCTTCTGTTTATTTTGCTTCATGAATTAACTCAACTTTGAACGGAAATTTTTAACATTGTATTATTAGTTTTTTCAATAAATTTTGAATTTTAAGTAATTTTTAGCTGGCAAATTTCTTATTTGTCATACCTAAAAAAATGTTTTTTAGAGCTAAAATAAATTAATAAGACAGATATATAACATTAAAGAAGAACTTTATTAAGAATTTATACAAGTTAAAAATGTAATAAAAATACTTGCATACTAATTCCTTTCACTTAAAAATAATTAAAATGTTACATACTTCTTTGTCTCGCACATCCGGTAAAAGGATCCAACTGAATAAAACACAAAGAGCATACAAAGATGAATAAATCCTCTTAACGTATATCACTGGTATATATTCAATGGTACACAATATTTTAATTTTAATTACATGACTTTGAATGACTGATTAATTACACTAGTTTAAAATCCTAGAGTTTCACTTCTACGAATGCTATAATTCTTCAATAAAAATTAAGGATTGGTTGAACTCATTCAATATATTAGATTGAAATTTCGCACTAGAAAAAGACATCTATCCAGGCCGTCGAGAGCCGTGACGTGCCCAGGATCAGTCACACATGCCCTTCCCTCTTATGCAGACTCTCAAGATACATAAAAAAAAGTACTGCCCAGTTAAATTGATGGCATTGAGCTCACAGGCTACAAATACTAATTGTACATTAAAGCCTTATATTTTCAAGGGTTAATTCCGTTCGAAAAAAAATAAGAAGGGGAAAAAGCTCTTCCCTTTCCTCTTTTTTATACTTAATCATTGAACCTCCTATACTATCAAAGACATGCTTTATCATATAAAAAATCTGTATCCAAAATTCAGAGCAAATTAGATAATTCTTAATAAAAACCCCTTTAGCATTTATATAATTTAAAAGGAGTTATCCCCCTTTTTTATACTTAACCATTAAACTTCCAAAACTATTCAGAAATTTGAACGAAATCTGAAAATTCTGCTTGAAAAACCCATTTATATAAATATAGGGGCGGAGGCATTAGAACGCCTGTTCCCCCTATTTATACTTATTCAATGAACACCTAATAACAGTCACGGAATCGCCTCATCAGAATGATCCTAATCTAAATTTTGAACGAAAACTTAATTCTGCATGAAAATCCCATTTATATCAATTAAGGGGAGGGGCATGAGCCCCCCGTTCCCCCTCTTATACATATCGAATGAACTCCAAAAACTAATCAGGGAAGCGCCTTGTCAGGATATACCTACATACAAAATGTCAAGTGGATCGGATATTTTTATCACGAGTTATCGCATTACGCACGAACGAACATACAGAACGGACGGGCACATAAGCTCTCGGGCTATGATAGCCTGTGAGCTAAAAAGCATGTGATTCTTTAATAAGACCTCCTCGACTTTGAAGACTACTTTGTTCGTCTCTCATAAATTAAATTGTTTATTTTCCTGAATTTAAAGATGCTAATTAGATATTCATATTATTTAACAAAAGTAATTATAGAACTTTCCTTTTTTATTGTTACGTTATGGTATACGTAAAAATTAAATGTACAATGTGTATTGTAACCATTGGACTCCTTTGAGCTTCTTGGTCCTCCAAACAATTTGCCCCCCCCCCCAACCCCTTCTCTCCTCAGATCTGCACTCATTAAGCAGCAAGAACATCATCTGCCGTTCACCGAGGCGAGAATACCATTTTTTTCCCTTACTGAAATATAAGTATTTTACAGTATAAATGGCGTTTTTAATGAAAAAACATTATTTTGTGGTACAAATACTGTTTATAATCGAAATAGCATAGATACTGGATTTTTTTTATACCTAATATGCCTTAAAAATACGGTACTCATATCGTAAAGAATGAAAGCAGTAGAAGCACCGTAAAATTTAGGTGCATGTATTGAAATGCTACGAAAATGTTTAGAATGACATTTATCTTACTGAAAAATAATTATTTTACGGTATAAATACCGAGTTTTTACTGAGAAACAATCATTTTACTGTGTAAATACCGCTTTCAATCGAAAGAGAACAAACTGTATTTTTTTACGCTTAATATAACTTAGAAATACGGTATTCATACCGTAAAGAGTGAAAATGGTAGTAGTACCGTGAAATTTACGGTACATCTACTGGAATTTTACAAAAATTTTTTACAGTGTAAGGTACCCTGGGGTAATAACGCCACGTTAAGGTTCTGCCAATTTTCACGGCTTAGTTTTAGGTTGTATTTTTCAAACAAATATAGGATCTGATACAGCAACTCATTGACTATCTATATAAAATAAAATAATTTAACAGATATGTATTCATAAAATGTAATGGCGTTTTCTCTTGACCAATGCTATTTGGCGTTAATACCCACCTATATGGGTAATAACGCCATGCAAACAAAACTATAAAATAAGATGGAATAATGGCATGTAGATTGCCCAATTCTAAAAATACAAACTCTACAGCTCTAGAAATTTACAAATTGCATTCTAAACTATTGAAAATGTTAAAATTTTTGTGACAGTGTAAGAAAAAGATAGGTGTGGTGAGGGGGGGGGAGGCAAAAGAATATCAGATTCTAAGCTAGGTTTTGCTTAAAAATGACCATTTAAATAGAATTATTAGAAACATTACACGGATTATTTGAATTAGTATTTATATTCCCATGTATGCATTCTATGCGATAGAAAATATTGATTTTTTTGTGAAAGTGAAAGAAAAAGGAGCGAGAGGCGTTATTACCCCGGGATACTTATTGCGCAGTAAATCCTAAACTACAAATTATCTCGAGAAGATATCCAAAATCTTCTACAACAGTTTGAAAGTACATGAAATACACTACAAATTTATGTAATAAACAAAATATTTCCGGATAAAAAATATAGTCATCAAATCAAAAACCTTATCTCGAAAATTTTAGATCATGCGTTAATTTTAGTTCCTTGTAAAAACAATAAGACCTAAAAATGAAACAAATTAACTTGAAGATGTTTTTTGCGATTTATATGACTCAAAACCCTTCTGCGCAGAGCACATGGGTGTCATTTACCTGATTATTTCAT
Source organism: Maratus speculifer (assembly GCA_964019185.1). Taxonomy (NCBI): domain Eukaryota; kingdom Metazoa; phylum Arthropoda; class Arachnida; order Araneae; family Salticidae; genus Maratus; species Maratus speculifer. The sequence continues at coordinate 1,247,123 of CAXHSM010000438.1, forward strand.
AATTATGCGAAATATAAGCACTTGGCGTTATTACCCCGCCTGGCGTTATTACCCCAGGGTACCTTACTTTGAATATTAATTGAATAAAACGTTAATTTTATTTAGGGAAGCAATTTGTAGAAAACTAATGTTTTTTATTGATTATCGATTAAATAAGAAAAATTGCCAATATCTTAAAAATAATGCATTTTATGCAAAATAATATTGAACCATTTCATTATAAACACCACTTAGATTTTTTAAATGCTTTACTAACAATATTAAAAATCTCAAATAAAATTAAATCTAGCATATTCATATTTTTCAATATTTTATCTTTGATTATTAACAGGGGTAAAAAAGTTTTCAAATAAATTGGCATGTAATTTTAATGCTCCCTTTTTTAATACACCTTGACACAAAGGTAAAAGTCGTTATTATCTCCTGTGTCATTTGTAACGAGTACAAACATTAATTCAAGGAAAGATAAGTCTTCTCTTGTATTGACTTGCCAGTGCAGAAAGAAAAAAATATATATATATTTTATCCATGTCAAAGGTTTCACAAAGTCTTTGCATGACTTTTCTTATGTATTGAGAAATGTTATAAATTCCTTTCTCGGTGCCAATTTCATTTCATTTCCAATCTAGGGATCACTGAAGAAAAATTTTTAATCTGATGTCAAATATTTGGATTGCCAAGTCTTTTAATCTTCATAGTAAAGTGACATTCGAAGTTTTATTTAAAGGCGACTTCTTTTTAGAGAACTTTCAAAATGAAGAAAAAATCCCTGTCGGCTTGGCCTATAGGCGGAGGTAGATTTCGAAGAGTGCTCATTTCAACAACAACAACAACAAAAAAAATAAATTTGATTACAGATAAACCCAGTTTGACAACTTTATTTGTCTTCTTTTGAAAAATTTTTAATTTCATTTTTCTGTAAGGAACTGGTTTTATCAGAATCATCTTAAGCTAAATTCGGATCAAATGCCCATTTTGACAACCTATTTTGAAATAATTCTGACTTTATTAAAAAAATCAACTAATACGGCACATTATATAGTTCCTAAATAACAAAAGACTGTCAATTGAATGCGTTTGAGAGCAAAATTGAATTTAAAAATGAGTTATAAAATAACCAATTTTGAATATAACCTCAATTCTTAATCATGATAGCTTCGGGAAATTTTGCGCGACGTGCCTAATTCGACAGCATTTTAAAAAATATATTCAGCCTGTATCAAAAAACTGACCAATACGGGACATTATACAGCTCCTATATAAGACAACCTGTCAATTGGATGCGTTTGAGAGCAAAACTGAATTTAAAAAATTAGTCAGAAAAAACGCAATTTGTTATTTCAATGCTTCCTTAAATTTTCAATCACAACTTCTCGAAATTCTGTTCAAAATACCCTTTTTGGCAGCCTTTTTTGAAATATATTGTCTTTATCAAAAAATTGACCAACGCGTCACATTATACAGTTCCAAAATAAGAGGACTTGTAAATTGGATGCGTTTGAGAGTAAAAATGAATTTAAAAATGAGTCAAGAAAAACGCAATTTGTTATTTGAATACTTCTTCAAATTTCCTATCTCTGTCACTTTGGGAAATTCTGTTCAAAATACCCTTTTTGGCAGCCTTTTTTGAAATATATTCTGTCTTTATCAAAAATCTGGCCAATGTTTCACATAATATAGTTCCTAAATAAGAGGATCTGCCATTTGGATGAGTTTAAAATAAAAAATGAATTTATAAAACGATTCAGAATGTAAGCAGTTTGGATTAGAGGTTTTTTTTCCAACTCCAATTTTTGTTTAAGTTATTTTTGCTATAAGAATTGATCATATGAAAAACTTGTCAATATAAAAGTTGTAGATATTATTGAGAAGATGTAAAATAAATTTAATTGGATTTGATAGTTTAAGAATTGACAAAGTTATGGATTTTTTTCTTTTTCGAAAGCCCTTTTTATATTCGTTTTTAATTTTTTTTACCGGTAAGAGTTAGTCCTATCAAAAACTTGCAAATACAAAAGTTTTAGATAATTTTGAGAATATTTATAAAAAATTTAGATGGATTGGATATCTTGAGAATTGACAATGTTATGATTTTTTTTCTCCCCAAAACCCTATTTTTTTCGCCCCCTGAGCCCATTTTTAACTTTATCAAAAATCTGTCTTACATAAACTTTTGGCCCGTTATTTAGAAGTAATATAAACTTTAAACTGATTCGATATCTATTTTCATTAAGAAGTTATGGGCTTTTTTCTGTTTTCACAAAAACGCCCCCTATTTCGACCCCCTTGGTCCAATTTTGCCCATTAACGAACTTAGCCGAGATTTTATCCCCTTTGATTTTATGTACGAGTTTGATGGAGATTGGTGAAGCATTATAAAAGTTATCGTGTCCATAAAAAAGTGAGATATATAGATAGATAGATATATATATAAACTGGTGCGATTGCAATAGGTAGTATTTCTTACGAAATCTACCTAAAAAGGAAGTTTCTTTGATAACGGTACAACTTCAATGAAAATATCCGGTTGTGAGAACATGAATTTATTCAAATAAGCTGAAAGCAGAGATTCTTTTTTATATTTTATCGTACTATTTCTCATTATGCGTACGAAATATTTTTCTGTTTGTTATGAACATAAACTTTTTACGGTGATGTTTCTGTGAAATAATTCTTTTTCTTCATCGATTCGATATTGATAACTTTAACTTGTACTATTGAAAAATGATACCTGAAGTGATATTTGTTTTAAAACATATTTTAAAAATAAGAAGTACTTTGAATATTAATTGAATAAAACGTCAATTTTATTTAGGGAAGCAATTTGTTGAAAACTAATGTTTTTTATTGATTATCGATTAAATAAGAAAAATTGACAATATCTTAAAAATAATGCATTTTATGCAAAATAATATTGAACCATTTCATTATAAACACCACTGAGATTTTTTAAATGCTTTACTAACAATATTAAAAATCTCAAATAAAATTAAATCTAGCATATTCATATTTTTCAATATTTTATCTTCGATTATTAACAGGGGTAAAAAAGTTTTCAAATAAATTGGCATGTAATTTTAATGCTCCCTTTTTTAATACACCTTGACATAAAGGTAAAAGTCGTTATTATCTCCTGTGTCATTTGTAACGAGTACAAACTTTAATTCAAGGAAAGATAAGCCTTCTCTTGTATTGACTTGCCAATGCAGAAAAAAATATGTTCTATCCATGTCAAAGGTTTTAAAAGTATTTGCATGACTTTTCTTATGTATTGAGAGACGTTATAAATTTCTTTCTCGGCGCCGATTTCATTTCATTTCCAATCTAGGGATCATTGAAGAGAAATTTTTAATCTGGTGTCAAATATTTGGATTGTCAGGTCTTTTAATCTTCATAGTAAAGTGGCATTCGAAATTTTATTTAAATGCGACTTCTTTTTAGAGAACTTTTAAAATGAAGAAAAAAATCAAAGTTTCTTTGATAACGGTACAACTTCAATAAAAATATCCGGCTGTGAGAACATGTATTTATTCAAATAAGATGAAAGCATAGATACTTCTCTTTTTAATATTTTATCGTACTATTTTCTATTAAATGTACGGAATATTTTTCTCTTTGTTATCAACATATAAACTTTTACCGTTGATGTTTCTGTGAAATAATTCTTTTTCTTCATCTATTCGATATCGATAACTTTAACTTGTAACATTGAAAAGTGATACCTGAAGTGCGTTTGTTTTAATATCTGTTTTAAAATAAGAAGTACTTTGAAAATTAATTGAATAAAATGTCAATATTATTTAGGGAAGCAAATTGTTGAAAACTAGTGTTTTTTTTTCATAACTTAATTTTAAAGAAAATCAAAATAACTCAGTAAAGATAGTCATATTTAATGTTGAATGAACTTCAGTATTTTCTTTTATTGGTAAGGCATATATATATATTTCTTTGTTATCAATATAAACTTTTATGTTGACGTGTTTCTGAAATAATTCTTATATTTTTCATTATTTTTTTATCGATAACTTTAATTTAAGATTTTTGAAAATTTATATCTAATATTTATAACGTTTAATATTTTTTTTAAAAAATAGAAGCAGTTTTAGAAATTTGAAATTAATTGAATAAAGCATCAACTGTAATTACGAAAACTTTTACAAACGACTGGTTGTGTTAATTTTAAATGTAACCTTATATATATATATATATATATATATATATATATATATATATATATATATAATTTAACTAGAGCGGATAAAAATAAATGTATTTAAAATCTGTTTTCATATTCACAATAGACGGAATTCAAACACATTTTACAATTTATTATTGTACTTTCGGTTACACTGGGGAATATTCTCTCCCCCTTTTTTATTAAAATAAACGTGTCGTCAATGTTTTACATAATTTGTTTTTTTCTTTCTTTTTTTTTTCATTATTAATAAAAATAACTTAATATATTAATAAAAGATATCGCACTTATAATGCATTTAATTGGCTTAAAAACACACGCTTTTTAATATTAAATGATTAAAGTACCATTTTTATTTTATAAAACAATTCATATTAGTTAATTTTTGTTTGTTTAATGAGAAGCTTGTTCATAATGTCTTAGAAAAAAAAACTATTCATTATAAACTAGTTTTTTATTTATATTGCAATTGATAAATATTTATGTTTTATTGCCCTGTTTAACATTAAATATACGAGATTTTTTTCTCTTTTTATCAAAAAAGAAATTTATTTGCATGTTCTTATAGGAAATAATTATTTTCTTTATTATTTCGCAATCAATAACTTTAACGTAGAATATTTAAAAATTATTTTTAAATTACTCTATATTTAATCCCTCTTAAAACTGTAAACACTTTGAAAATTTTCTAATTACTTAGCAAACTGTCAGTTACGCTCAGAATTTTTTTTTTGTAAATTAAATTAAAGAAGACAGAAAACAATTTATTTTAAATCGGCTTTTCAACATTCAGGAGAGTGTAATTAAGGTATCTTTTATTACACATTTATTTTAAAATATAAAAAATAAATGTAATTCTTCAAACATTTATTCATCCAGGTGCATAAAAAGATTTTTTAATAACAGGAGCGTTTTTTCCAATATTAAAAATTCACTAAAATTTCGGGCCTTTTTTTTGGCAAAAAAAGATTGACATAAACTATATTATTATATATTAAGAATTATGTATAATCAGTAAATATATTTGTTCACATCATAGAATTATAAATTCTCAGAACAATGACACATTGAATTTAAACTCGTTTTAAATTCAGTACAATAGCAGAATTCAATTTATCAATTTACTTAGCACAAAATTCAATATAAATATTAGACAATATTCATTAATCAATAAGCTATTATCAATTAACGCATATTTTATTTTACAATTATTTATATTGTAAATAATTTGGAGGTATATTTGCTCACACCATACATCGGGTGAAAATATTTGTTTCACGATTAAACTTTACATTGTGTAGAACATGGAGCTGTGTTTTGTTTTGTTTACTGGTGGATTGTTAAACTACTCTCAGTATACATAGACTAAATACTTATGGGTTGATAAATAAAAGTAAACTTTCGGTCATAAAGTAGAAATTTATTGAGAAAAAATGGTTTCACACAAGTTTTCAAAGACAAATTTTTCAATATTTCGTCAAACTTTACTTTACGGATTATACTCATTTGGGCCTGCTATTACTCTTTCTTTTTAATCACTCTTTATGATGCTAGACCATAATCATGGTTTCCACAAAATTTCTTTAGTTTGTCAACTTTTCTTTTGACATATTTTGCAGAGGATAGAAGCCCAAAGAATCATCATAAAACAATTGAAAAAATTTCAATTAGTAAGTGTTCCTATAGCAACTTTGACTCATTTTATGTACAAAGAGTTCCCTATTAGTCTATGACACGTATCAAATATCAGCTGTCAGTATTGTCAGCACAAAAACATAAACCAAGATTGCCAATAAGAAAAATTGTAGTGTAACTAATAATTTTTCCACCCATTGTTCAATTAAATTTAAAGAACATCAGAAATCAGTGTAAACTGTATAAATAGGAAATACAACAGTAGAATTCAGTTTAAAAGTTTAATCAGACAATATCCATCATATTCTATGTTATTTATAAATCAAAAACTTTTTATTATCAATTATATTACATATTTTTAGTTACTTCTTTATTATTGAAATTATTTATTTGAAGATCTGTCAAGCAGATATTTAAGTACAGTAACTTAAATGCTTCAATAAACGGATATAGGTTTACGTGATCATCCATACATTCAAATTAACTGCACTGTATTCAAAGGCAAGAAACATTAAATTCATCCCACAGCTAAAGAAAGGCGATTCGCAGATTTTATTTTCTATTTCATTCAATCATTGCATCATCCTTTTGTGAATTTATCAACAGGCTTAGTCCTGCTTACACGCACAGGTAGATTAATGGTTATCTTTTTCTCAAAGCTTATGATACGTTGTTTGGCTAGTAATACAGTCCATTTAAACACTAACAACATAAACAGAAATGCTTTTGTGCATAAATATTTATATTTGAATTGGATCTCTTACTGATCATCGCATGTTCTTTCTTGTCTCAATCCTATTTAAGTAATGCTGTTGATCGTTTAAAATCCTTTTATTTACAGCATCCTTTTATCCTTAGTTTTTTTTCCTACTTACATCAACAGTAATTATGCTGCAACCTCCATCGTAATATGGATTTTAATAATATTAATACCTAAGAAAAAAAACAAAATGTGAATTAGTTACCGATGTCCAAATTCCATTGCATGGATGTCAGACGATCTGTAAATTATATTCCTCAGAAGGAAACTATTTAAAATAAATAAAAGTTATGCCTTATTTGGTATTTTAATAAGTTATATATTATTTTTATGACATTTTACTTAGCATAAAATTTAATATATTTGATTATATTCACAAATCAACAACCTGTTATTAAAAATTCATACGTATTTTTCTTAAATACATATTTTCTTAGTAGACAATATACATAAATTCATGAATATTTAGCTCACATCATAGAATTAAATTAAAAAATAAAGAAAGAAATCTGTAATTTTTTTTTAAATATAAGTTATAGCAAATTGCATGTTATGTGTAAATTAATTAAAAATGCAATTTCATCATGTAAAATAATTTCAATGGTATACTTACTTAATCCCTTCGGGACGAATGTTTTTTACAGAATTTTTAATCGTTTAACACCGGCTTTTAAAAATAGAAATTTTTGTCTAGTTGAAATCGGAAAATACCCCGATTGAGTAAGAAAGGATTATTAAATTATAATAATAATAATTGGTAGAAATAATCAAGAATTCTGAGCATCAGATGCTTCATGTATTCATCACACTTGTCCCCAAGGGGTTTAAGATTTTTCACAAAAAAATATGTCACGAAACTGTCTAATATACTTATATACTGACTCATGTTTAAAGTAAACCTGAATATTGGAGGTTTGATAATTGAACTTATTTTTAATGAAACAGATTCTCGTTTTAAAGGAATTACATCTTGAGTTATGAGTGATTGTTAGCAGCTTTTTTTTTACTCCCATCCTTTCACTTCCGGAAATTCGGTTTAAAATGCCCTTTTTGACAATATTGACTAAAAAATCTTTTGTCTACCGAATAATGGAAAAACATGTCAATTATTTAGCTTAAGAATAAGATAACCTGCTAATTTCATTATTTTGCTTAAAAAAAATTAAATTAATAAATGTAACAGAAAATAATCTGCTTCTGTTTGACAATCGTGTAAACTAAATACACGAACCTTTAAAAATCACCAAAATTCATTTTTACTCCTTCGTGTTTGAATTTTGCACACAAATCTATCTATGCAATTTTAAATATATACATGTTAGTTAATCCATTACGGGCTTTAAAAGTGCAGCATTCTTAAAATGAAATCACTTAAAATATATATTCACATAAAAGCATTTAATAATTTTTATGCAAAAAATTTTACTTCAAATAAAAGAAGAAAGTTTTTTAATTAATGCAAATATCATATCCACTGAATCCGTGAATGATAATTGATTCGCAAAACAAAATGCTATCGGTAAAATTGAAATATTTCATACTTACCAATTTAAAAGTAATATAAATTAAATAAAATTATTCATTCGTTTTGTATCACAGATATTCTTTTTCTTTTAAAAACAAATTTTAGAATGTTTCAAGAGTTTAATAGGAAAATAAACCATTTTACTAATGCAAATGTATTTTTAATTTGAATAAAATTATAAAGTAAAATTTTTATAGAAGTACGCTAAAAAGTATATCTTTATTAGCAATCACATTATAAAATTTTCTTTCAGATTTAAATTGCATATGTATAAATTAGTTTCTCTTCTACAATATTCTTTTAGTAATTATCCATGTTTACATTATTAATCAACCATTATACCAGTAAAAATTTTATTTAAATAAAAATATATTTTAAATTTAAATAAAAAAAATGTTTGAAAGTGTATATTTAAATAATATTTTTAGAATGCTTCTTTCCTAAAGCGTTGTCAAATAAAATATTTAGAGAAAACACTTTTTATTATATGGTATTTGTTGTAAAGAAATCCTTATAGTCCCTATAGATATAAGATTTCTGTTTGTGTGAAATGGGAAAAGCTTTGTTCAAAATATTTATTATGGTTCTGTATGTTAATTTTTTTGCTAGATCCCTTTATTTAATATTGTCAGAATGCATGCAGTGGTTTAAATACTACAAGTGTTTAAAGTAAAATCAATAACGTTTTCGGAAATAGTTTTAAAAGAGAGTTAATGCCTGAAATATAAGCTAAAAATATCTAAGTTGAACATAATTATGCTAAAGATAAAATAATAATAATAAAATAAATTCTGCGGTATTTGTCATTTATGATAGGTTATTAAGGCATGTCTACATTTTCTACTTTACAGCCACGCCCACACACTTACATAATGTATACGTAAACAGTTTTGCTCACTTGGAATTAATTTTTTCAAAACATTTTTTAAAGCTTTTAGAGTTTTTTTAAAACATTTTTAAAACTTTGTAAATTTTTAGACATTTTATATTTGTTAAAGCTTTTTTAAAATTTGCTGAAACTTTTTTAACATACGAATTGTATTTTTAGCATACGAAATAGTATGCGTGAAACAACATTAAACGACAAAACTTTCAGGTTGATATATATATATATGATATATGTATATATGATGTATGTATATATATATATATACTTATAAAATGTCTAAATATACAACCTTATAGCTAACATTTTTATATAAAAATATTTTTAAAACGTGAACTCTTTACTGTTGCACTGACCTTCTTTCTTTAGCCGTATTCTTCGTTCTGAAGATCTAAAAATTATCAAAATAAGGCATCAAATATTTACTCGAGTTTGAAATCAATACTTCAAAGGATTTCTATACACGATTTCTAATTTCAGAATCATCGAACTGTGAATTGGGATGCTCGAAAAATACCTGAAAATGAGTGATTGAATGAATTGAATATTTTAAATTAGCGGAAGCTTTAGAAATACTTTTTGAAATATTTTGTTGCGAAATCTATTGATACTTACGGAATTAAAGCTAAATTTTGGAAAACATGTACGTGTCTTATACAGAATCTTGATTATAAAATAAAAGAAAAAAAAAAGAAAAAAAAAGCTTTTAACCTGAATCTATGAACACTATATATATAAAGGGAAAAAATAACATTGAAGTAATACAAGCAATTGAGTATATGTATGGTCTATTTATTATTAAACGTGCGTTGGTATTATGATAAAGAAGTAATTTTGCAACTAAAAAAAATCAGCAAGGCTAGTGACTGTTTTTTCATGAGAGATTTTTTTTTTCAATTATGCAGAAAACAAGTGTTATTAATATTGCTTATTATTTTTATTTACTTATTCAGGGTCAATTGGCGAAAGTAGTTTAGCGTAAAAGAGCGTTTTCTGTGACAACCGCATTCAATTTCATCTACATTGTTTTCATTAAATCGTCTTCATAAATAAAAGAAAGGAGACATATGCACGTGACGGTTGCCTTAGATTAAAAACAGCGAATGTACCTAAAATACAATCCAAAATCATTAATGCGCGTTATACGTCGCAATTTACTGCATCTGGTAAATAAGTACATTCAATTAAATAATAATGAGAATAATAAGATTCTTGAAATACTACCTTGTAGCTAAAATTTGTAGTTAAAAAGATTTCAGAAATGTCAGTTATTTAGTATTGCATTGCCCTTCTTTCTTTAGCCGTGTTCTTCGTTCTGAAGATCTAAAAATTATAAAGAAATCAAAGTAGGGCATCAAATATTGACTCGAATTTAAAATCAATGCTTCAAAAGGTTTTCTATACACGATTCAAATTTCAAAATCATCGAACTGTGAATTCGGATGCTCGAAAAATACCTGAAAATGAGTGATTGAATAAGTTGAACATTTTAAATTAGCGGAAGCTTTAGAAATAATTTTTGAAATATTCTGTACACGATATTCAAGATACTTCTGTTGATACTTACGAAATTAAAGATAAATTTTTAAAAAACATATACGTGTCCTATATAAAACTTTAATTAAAAAACCCCTTTAACGCGAATCTATGGACACTAGATAAATAAAGGGAAAAAATAGAATTTAATTAATTCAAGCAACTGACTATGTATATATAGTCTATTTATGATTAAATATGCGTCGGTATTATTATAAATAAGTAAATTTTGAAACTACAAATATGAGCAAGGCTAGTGGCTGTTTCATCATACGAGATTTGTTTATAATTATGCAAAAAACAAGTAATATTAATATTGATTATTATCGTCATTTTTTTATTTATTTATTCAGGGCCAATTGGTAAAATTTGTTAAATGGAAGAGAGCATTTTATGTGAAAACTGTATTCAATTTCATCTACATTGTTGCTAATCGAACGTCTTTAAAAAGAAAAGGTTGGAGGCATACGAACATGACACTTGCTTAGATTAAAAACGGCGAATGTACCTGAAATGCAGTCCCAAGTTATTAAAATCCATTATACGCCATAACTTAATGTGCCTGGTAACAAAGCACATACAATTAAATAACAATAATAATAATAATAATAATAATAATAATAATAATAATAATAATAATAATAATAATAATAATAATAATAATAATAATAATAATAATAATAATAATAATAATAAGTCACTAGAAGGAAAGTATTGTGTTAAAAAACTGTATGTAAAAAATATTATGAAGATAGCAAAGCTTAAAATATATTATATGAATTTTGAAATATTCGGTTTTTTTAATGATGACTGTAAAAGAGATGTTACATTTAAATTATATAATAATAATAATAATAATCATTTTAGATAGATGATAGCTCATCATCAGAGAATATTTTAATAAGTTACTGCTTCTTAATTTACTAATTAATTTAGTTATTGTAATTGGCTCCTTACAATTTTCCATACAATACTCCATTAAATACATAGTAATTGGAAATTACCTATTAATTTATTCTAAAAAAATCTCTGGTGATGACTTTAGAAGAACTTGAAAGTACAAAAAAATTCTTAAATAAAAGCCATTTTTTTAAATGTAACATCTTTTTAAGTCACTTTTTACTTAAAACAATGAACTTTTTAAAATCCATGAAATGTATTTAATGTTTAAAAGAAGATGAAATATTGCGTTTCGTTTTGTGATATTATTTGAACACAAATATCTTTAAAATAAATTTAAAAATAAATAAATAAATGATGTATTATTTGTTGATTATAATGACCTTTAATAATCATAATTATAAAACTGTTTGTTTATGTATACATAGAAATATTATTAACAATTGAACAGATTCTTTTGATTTGAAACAAGATTATTTTGGTTTAAGAAAGTAATAAACAATAATAACAAAAAATCTACATAATTCAAGAATCTCTGATGATAAGCTAAAAAAGCTTGAATGTACTAAAAAGTTTTTAAATAAAAAGCATATTTTTAAAATGTAACGTGTCTTTTAATCACCTTTTAATTAACCCGGAATTACACGCGCAGGGTATGACATACCCAGGGTGAGCGCGGTTATTACATTACTCACCATAAATTTTTTGAAGTAATTTTCAAATGATTTTATTGCAAAATTTATGAGCAATGCCAATCATTAATTAAGATGGGGATTTTTGCTTGAATTTATTGGTGTCAAAGTATAAATCGTATATATCCTAGATATGTGCGAGCATTCCCGGGTTAAAAGAGTGAATTTTGAAAGTTCATGTAATGTATTTTATGTTTGAATGAAAGTGAAATATTGTGTTTCGTCTTATGATATTATTTGTTTACAAAGCTCTTTAAAATAAATTAAAAACAAAACAAAAAAAATGTGCTGCTTGCTGATAACAAGGGCCTTTAATTAAAAAAAACTACGTGTTTATGTATACAAAGAAAAAAGGGAACTTTTTAAAGTTCATGTAATGTATAAATTTTTTAATCAAGGTGAAATGTTGCGTTTTATCTAGTGATATTATTTGTCTACAAACTTTTTAAAATAAATTAAAAAAAAAATAAATAAAACAGGGATTAATAATGATGATAACGATGGACTTTAATTAAAATAAAAATATTGTGTTTATGTATACAAAGAAAAAAGGGAACTTTTTAAGTTCATTTTATGCATTTTATGTTTGAATCAAGGTGAAATATAGAGTTTCGTCTTGTAATATTATTTGTGTACAAAACTCTTTAAAATAAATAAATAATAATCATTAAAAAAAAAAACGGATAAAAGGTGCTCTGCTTGCTGGTGATAATGGCCTTTAATATAAAATAAGAAAACTAAGTGTATAATCATACAAAGAAAAATTACTAACAATTTGAATACATAACATTTATACGCAGAGTATTGCTTCTCTAAAAGTTTCTTTTGGTTAAAGAAAATAACAAGCAATACTAAAAAAATTTGAAATAATTCAAGAAATATCTTGAAATACGTGACCATGAAAATATTTTTCAGGATTATTTATTGAAAAATAAGATATGGAAATAAACTTCTAATAAAGTAAAAAAAGAAAAATAATAAGATAGGCTATTTTAAATATTTCCCAAAGAATTCTGAGTATTTTATTAAAAATATTTTTCTAGTAAATCAATGTTTTAAATCGGGATTTTTCAGATTTCTTTTCCTGTTTTGCTGCTAAAGATACTTGAAAAAAAAAATTCAATTTAATTCGGAATTTAAATAGAATTTAGATCACAGATTAAAAGGCGAACATTACAAATATTTAATTCTACATTAAAGATTTTTTTATAACAAATCTCATGCCATAGCTAAAGGAAACCGTCTCTAAAAAGAAAAATATAACTCGACGCTTCACAAAGAATGCGCCTTGCAGTTTTCGTAAAATTTTTGACAGGATACATTCATATTTTTTTTAAACCCCGGTGAGTCAATAACAGTTCTTATCTTTTGATATTTTTTGCTCTTGCTGTGTTTGGACACGTTTTTTGAAAGACAGAAACATGTTTTCTGTTTATATCTTGTATTCTTTTGTCGCTCCGATTAAAATTTTTTTGAATATGTCGTGCAGCAGAAATTTGATTCGATCGTTGGTATTTTGATATTATTTGTTTACTAAGCTCTTAAAAATAAATTAAAAATGTATGACAAGTAAAATATGTGTTGCTTGTTGATAACAATGACCTATAATTTAAAGAAAATAACTGTGTGTTTATTGATACAAAGAAAATTTACTAATAATTTGAATCCATTCCATTTTTAGAAACAGTATTACTTTTTTTAAAGGTTCTTTTGGTTTAAAAAAGTAACAAACAATAATAAAAAATATCTAAATATATTCAATAAATATCTTGAAATGTGTGATCATGAAAATATTTTTCAGGACTATTTAGTGAAAAATAACGTATTAAAATAATTTTCTAATAAACTAAAATAAATAAATAAATAAAATAGGCTATTTAAAAAAAAATCCAAAAGAAGTCTGAGTATTTTATCAAAGAGTTTTTTCTAGCAAATCAATGTTTTAACTCGGGATTTTTCAGATTTGTTTTCCTATTTTACTATTAAAGACACGTGAAAAAACTTTCTATTTAATTCAGATTTTAAATAGAATTTAGATTGCAGATTAAAAGGCGAACATTACAAATATTTAATTCTACATCAAAGATCTTTTTATCAAAATTCTCATCCCATAGCTAAATGAAACCGTCTCTAAATAAATAAATAAATATATAATATATATATATAACAGGATATATATATATGTATCCTGTTATATATATATAACATATATATATATATATATAACAGGACGATTCACAAAGGATGCGTGTTGCAGTTTTCTCAAAATTTTTGACAGGATACAATCACTTTTTTCAGGTTATCCCGTCGACTGAAAAATTATCGCCAAACTATAAGATTAAATAGATAATAAGATAATAATAGGTAATAATAGATAATAAGATTAAATTGATGATCGTGAATGTCACATTCAACGACATTAAATACGATTCATGTGTTAATGTCATTAAATGATTTTTATTTCGACTTTTTATTAATATTTTTATTAATATTCTACTAATTATTTGTTTTTCGTTATTTAAAATATAAATTATGTCAATATGTATAATTTGGCTATTAGTTGCGCGATTTCTATAATTTGGCGAAATGGGTCGATGGGATGTACCTTTTTTCTAAACCCCGGTGAGTCAATAACAGTTCTTTGGTTTAAAAGAAAATAACAAACAATAATAATAATAATAATAAAATGTAAATCATTCAAGAAATATATTGAACTACGAGACCATGAGAATATTATTCAGGAATATTTATTGAAAATAAGATTTAAAAATAAATTTTTAATAAACTAAAAAGAAAAAAAAAGATAGGCTTTTTTAAACATTTCCGAAAGAATTCTGAGTATTTTATTAAAAATATTTTTCTAGCAAATCAATGTTTTAACTCGGGATTTTTTAGATTTTTTTCCTTATTTTGCTGTCAAAGACGCGTAAAAAAAATCAATTTAGTTCTGATTTTAAATAGAATTTAGATCACAATTTAAAAGGCGAACATTGCAAATATTTAATTCTACATCAAAGATTTTTTTCTCCAATTTTCATGCCATAGCTAAACGAAACCGTCTGTAAAAAGAATATTATAACACGGCGCTTCACAAAGGATGCGTTTTGCAGTTTTTGCAAAATTTCTGACAGGATACATTTATATTTTTTAAACCCCGGTGAGTCAATAACAGTTCTTATCTTTTGATATTTTTTTGCTCTTGCTGTGTTTGGACAAGTTTTTTGAAAGACGGAAACATGTTTTCTGTTTATATCTTGTATTCTTTTGTCGCTCCGATTAAAATTTTTTTTGACTATATCACGCAACAGAAATTTGATCGTATTGTGGGTAGGTGGGAAATCATTCGTTTAATGAAATTTCTTATATCAAGAATTTGAAACATATAATAATTATAAAAAACTTTTTTTCTCTTTTAACTTTTTCTAACAAAATTGAAAAGTGTTTATGCCTTTGGTTTGTCTGTCCGCACTTTAACTCTCGTAAATATACTCGTATTTCCATGAAATTTGTTGAAGTTATTGGCGTTTCGCCTAGCACGAAACCTATTGCATAGGCGTATACTAACATTCATAATATGTAAATAGTAACAAAATTATTTCATAAAACAAAATAATGCTCTGCTAAAAGACATGTACTATTAATAGTATACCAGACTCGAAAAGGATATAATAATTATAAACACTTTTTTCTTTCTTTAATTTGTAAAAAAAATCTTTGCTATCTATTTTTAATTTTTTTTTCGCATTATAAAATATCTTTTTTTTTATACAACTTAAAACCTCTACGATGTATTATATGCATACTAACTCTCAATATTTATTAAATGTAAAAATGTTACATATTTCTTGCATAAAAAGTATTAAAAGCAGTAGTTATTTTAATTTTTGTAAGGATAAACTACTTAATTTTGATTTCAGTAGCATGGAAGCTTAGAGAAAATTTAAATAATCACACTTACAATATAAAGTATTTTATTTTTAAATTTTTTTTATAAGATATAGAACTTTGTAAACTTCCAGGAGTCAATAACAGTTCTTATCTTTTGATATTTTTTGCTCTTGCTTTGTTTGGACACATTTTTTGAAAGACGGAAACACATTTTCTATTTATATCTTGTATACTTTTGTCACTCCGATTATTATTATTATTATTATTATTTTAATAAATAGCACTGCAGAATTTTTATCGTTTTGTGGGTAGGTGGGAAATTATTTTATTTAAAAAAATTCCTTGTATCAAGAATTTGAAACATATAATCATAAACACTTTTTTTTTAATTTTTAAAAAGCCTTTGCTATTTTTTTTAAATATTTCTATTTTCACATTAGGAAAGTCTCTTTATATCTGGCTTAAATTTTACGATGTGTATTATATGCATAATAAACCACAATATTTATTAAATATAAAAGTGTTACCCATTTCTTACATAAAAAGAATTAAAAGCAGTAATTTTAATTTCGGTAAAGAAATCTTACGATATCAGACCACCTGTATGTCGATACGTGTCAACACTCTTCCCTAAAGTAATAATTTTATTTATATACGGCTCCTTCAGGATGTTGCAGAAGATTTAGCCTGTTTCTCTAAATATTCAAACTTTTAAATCGAAGCTTTGCGATGACTTTCCGCGCTATAATGTATTTACGTACACTAAAACATTATGAGGGTTTCGGAGGATAGCACATACTGTGCAGTAAAGATTTAAAATTATGACTTTTAGAAATAATGAATTTAATTTTTAACTTCAATAACGGGAAATTTTAAAATTGTACTAAATTTTGTACAGCTTACTATTTACAAATAATTGAGTCTAGATTAATTTTTTTTTTCTCAGTATTTGCAGTGTATAGCTAAATGAAACAATCTCCGAGAGTAAAAATGTAACTCTGCGCTTCACAGAATATGCGTCTTTCAGTTTTCGCAAATATTTTGACAGGATACATTATTGTTATTTTTTTTTTCATTCTGTAAGACAATAGCAACTTTTTTTACTTTTATTTATTTATTTATTTAATTATTTTTTTTTTTACAGTTTTGGAAAGCCGAGAACATGATTCTGTTTTCTTCTTGATTTTTTCTATCGCATCGATTAAAATTCTTTTAGAAAAGTGACGCTGTTTTTGCTCATTCTATGGCAAAGAAAATGAAATATTTAGTTGAAGAAAAGTGTTTCGGGTTCAAAGATTTAAAAACCGATATTAAAAATGAATACAAATTTTCTGTTTAGAATTGTGATAAAACACATGAAAATGTCTTCATTTTTGTTTGAAAGTAAATCGTTGCTTTATTCCGGAAAAACGTACGATCTTATACCTACATAGGATATTCCTATAGCAACATAAATATTTTCCTGAATGGTGTTATCCTATAATGCAAAAATAAATGAAAAAATGAAAAAATTCATAAATTTTCCTTTAAAAAATAATAATTAAATCTATCTATCTGTCTACTGGGTGTCTCAAAATTGACTGATGGATTTTAAAATTCAATAACTTGCAAACGGTGACAGCTATTTAAAAAAATTTTGCAGCAGGGTTATGTACAATGTCAGGAGTTTTATTACGGAAATTTTTTATTTTAGTTAGCATCTCAAACAATAGGTGGCGCTGACGGCGATTGAAGGCCAGATGATCAGTGCTGAGTGAAGCGTCTACCTGGCCTTCAATCGCCATCACCACCTATTGTTTGAGATGCGAACTAAAATAAAAAATTACAGTAAAAAAACTCCTGACATTATACATAACTCTGCTGCAAAAATTTTGTAAATAGCTGTCACCGTTTGCAAGTTATTGAATTCTAAAATCCATCGGTCATTTTTGGGAAACCCGGTACATATATAATTATATATATAAGTTATATATATATATATATATATATATATATATATAAGTTTTTTTTAGAGAATATTTAATTCTACTTACTCGTTGCATTTCAATAAAGCTTTATATAAATATTGTCTTGCATGGAAGTGTCTTGTATAAATATTCTCTTTACACAGAATCATTTTTAATCACTCCTAAAATCAAAAACTAAGTAATTTAAATATACTTAAGAAGTAAACAAAAAAAAGAAGCAATTTTTTTTCTGACGAAAAGTACTGCATAGACTAAGTAATTTGGTTTCTAATGGTTGAGTCAAATTTTTGAGTGAAAAAAAGCATAATTTTTGCTATAATACTACACTTGTAGTTTTTATTTTAAGAGTCAGTTATACGTTAACCGTAAATTTTAAATTAAGTTATTAGAAATTAAAAAAAGACCTCAGTACCAACCGATCAGCGCTATTTATACTAACAGATGTCCGCGCAATTAATTTACATTTTAACAAGTTAATCTGTTGTTTGTTATTAATGAAATTCGCCTTGTAGGAATTCTCGCCAAACCAAACAGTGTTAGTTTTCAATTTTTCCGTTTTTTCAGTTATTTGAAATGGATATTCAAGCATGCTATATTAAAATAGAAAAACAAATCTATTTGCAAAAAGTTATATTTTTCTTTTTTTTCTTTATATATATATATATATATATATATATATATATATATATATATCAACGGTACTTTTTATTAAAAAGTATGAGTATTCACTATCTGAAAAACGTACTCTTTAGAGATACTTTCATATTTCCATTTTTTCTGTAATTACACAATTTTACAGTGCCATCTCTTTACTATTCCTCGGATTCGAAAAAAAGTACTTAAGCGCAAACGCATCCCGTGATCCCGGGCAAAGCCGGTAAATTTAATAAAAATTTAAAAAATTTAAAAAGATAAACTGCAGTTGAAAAAAATAACACGAAAAAATTTTACCTTCGCAAACAAAAATAACACAAAAAGCAGTAAAATACATTTGATACTATATCATCTTTATGCTTTATTAAGTGTCTTGACTATTTAAAGAAATTGATAAAATGAAACAGAAAAATAAATAAACACGCTGTTATAAACAACCACATTACATTTTTAAAGTATTGTTTTGAAAAAGCGCATTATTTAACAGTAACTATTCTCAAAATATCAAAACTCAAAAGTAGTTTCGAAAACAAATCACTTGACTCGATTTCTATTCGAGTTTCTTTCTGAAAAATTCAACTTTTTGGTTAACAGGAAGGGATAGCGATAATTTATGGGTATCTGGTGACATTCAATATATTTCGAAAGAGAAAAAACGTAACGAAATATGTGTTTCAAAATATATTATTTCACGTTACGAGGTTTGTTTTACTGGAGACAGCTGAAAAATACTCAAAGACGATTTAGTTAAAAACGCTGAACAATATTGCTGATGGTATTCCGCACTTTATAATATTTAAGTAAGAATTTTATGGCAGTACTTCATCAATAAGAGATTTATGGGGTAAAAATATTCGTTATTTGTTTAAATATTGCTTATTTGTATTATTTAGTCATAAAGGTTTATAAAAAGTGAAATGATTTTTTCTAAAATTTTTCTCATACGTGAATAATAATAAATCTTGTAAATGAGTATGAAATTTAATTTTTAATTTGATATAACAATGTCCTAGATACTTATTAATTAAAACTCACTTTTTAAAGTTTTTTCTTCTAAGATTACTAGGAAATAGCTATGAAACTTAATCTTAAGTGTGAAACTTAAAAAATAATTTTTAACGAGGTTTCAAATATTTAAAACTTTGAGGGGAAAGCAATAATGTAAGAATATATAAAATATATAATAAACATATATAAGATATAAAATTTTATATATATAAAAATAACATGAAAAAATATTACCTTCTCACACAGAAGTAACACAAAAAGCAGTGAAATACCTTTGATACTAAATCATCTTTATATATGCTTAAAAAAATCTCGATTACTCAAAGAAATTGATAAACTGAAAAACAGAAAGTTAAACAAACACGCTGGAATAACCAAACACACTTTATTTTAAAAGTATTGTTTTCAAAAAGTGTATTATTCAACAGTAACTATTCTAGCATTATCAAAACTCAAAAGTAGTTTTGAAAATAAATCACTTGACTCGATTTCTATTAGAGATTTAAAGAATTTCGTACTGAAAAATTCAACTTTTCTGGTTAACAGGAAAGGATAGCGATAATTTATGGCTCTCTGGTGACATTCAATACATTTCGAAAGTGCAACAATTCAAACGAAATATGTGCTTCAAAATATATTATTTCACTTTACGAGGTTTGTTTTACTGGAGACAGCTGAAGAATACTCTAAGACGTTTTAGTTAAGAATGCTGAACAATATTACAGATGGAATTCCACACTTTATAAAATTTAAATAAGAATTTTATGGCAATATTTCATAAATAAAAGATTTATGGAGTAGGAATATTTTTTATTTGTATTTTTCTTAAATATTTCTTTTTCTTTTTGTTAAATCATAACAGTGTGTAAAATAAATTGAAACGATTTTTTAAATAAAATTTTACATATACGTAATAAGAAATATAAGAAATAAGTATGAAACTTTGTTTTTTTATTCATTTGATCTATCAATGTCCTAAATACTTATAATTTAAAACTCACATCTATTTTTTATATATTTACGTAGAAATTGCTATGAAACATAATGTTAAATTTTAAATTTCTTTTAACGAGGTCTTAAATATTATTTAAAGCATTATTTATTAAGTACACTATATAACACACACTTCAAAAAAAAAAAAAAAAAAAAAAAAACAAGTTGAAAGTAGATTCTGCCATTGCAGAATTTAGTTTCGCCTCCGATTAGAAGGAAAAAAAAGATAGAGGTTTTTTAGAAGGGCGACCGCGTTTAGATTGCAATGAACTAACTTCATTTTTCTTGTGTTTATTAATATAATAGCAGACATACCCGCGTGAAATACCCAATTGAATAGCAATTTCTCTCTGAGACATTGGAATTGCGGAATAATAAAGCGATACAATTTGACGTGCTACTTCTTTATTGACTAGATTCATCAAAAACGGATTTTTCTTTAATTTAAACGCTTTTTTATAGACTCTGAGCAAAAGGAAATGCAATTTAACAATAAAACGAGTGGGATCCCGTCGAATTCGACGAATGAAATGTTTAAAAGACCCGATCGATTTGGTTTAAAAAAAGCAAAAATAATTACATTATTGAATCAATATATAATAAATATATTTACAAAGTAAATGTCAAGTGTGCCAATTACAATTCTGCATGCAAATATTCGCACATCTTCAGTTAAAATTGTAATCTGAGTGACGTCGAAATCCAGAAATTTTATTTTATATGCACTCACAAAAAAATAGTTTTATTAAAAAAAAAAAAAAAAAAAAAAAAAAAAAAAAACTAATTTAATTTTTACTGTGACATTATTTTCACTAATTGAAGTCATCTGAAAGTAAAATCTCAATCTCAGTGTCCATAATGAAAAGAAATATTGAAATGTAATATCGGGTACTACTAGGTTATCCCGTCGACCTAAAAAATTATCGCCAAACTATAAGATTAAATGCCAACAATGGATGATCGTGAATGTCACATTCAATGACATTAAATACAATTCATGTGTTTAAAATATCATTAAGTGATTTTTATTTCGACTTTTTATTAATATTCTACTAATTATTTGTTTTTTCGTTATTTAAAATAAAAATTATGTCAATATGTATAATTTTGCTATTAATTTGGCGATTTGTGTAATTTGGCGAAATTGGTCTACAGGATAACAGAGTAGTACCTAATATCGTTATGAGTAAAACTGCGATGTTTTAAATAGTGACGTCATTTTCTCTTCAAATGTTTTTTAAAAGTTGCTGTTATTAGTAATATGAAAAAGGCATCTGTAATAATATTGTAATTCCCATTTATATGATTGCTGAATGACATAATTTTCCTCATTTGAAATTTCTCTTATTTTGATTTAGACATTAATTTTTATGATAAATTGTTTTCTGTTATTTTATTTACATTATTAATATTATTTCTCGGTAAATATATTTTTTTTTGTCTCAATTAGTGCATAATTATACGCAATCATTTTGGAAAAAATATTTTTATTATCGAGAGAAAAACTAAACTGTGTTGCCACCATTTTGAAGAAATGTCATGAAAAAGCTTTTAAAATTAAAAATAAAATATAAAAATGGAAATAAATTAAAAAATAACTAAAATGGGCACAAGTACAAATAAATAGCTTTCATTTAAAATAATAATTATCAAAATCGGTTGAGTAGAAAACTCAGGATTGATGACACGACATTTTTAGCTTGTCTGAAAGAAATAGCATCGGATGCTAAAAAAAAAAAAAAAAAAAAAAAAAAAAAGACAGCTGTTTTTTAATTTATGAAAATGCATGATAATCCCAAACGAGTGTATAAAAGGTTCAGTATGAAACTCTTCGCACACAGAAATAACACAAAAAGCAGTTACTATATCATTGTTATATATGCTTTTAAAAACATCTCGACTACTTAAAAAAAATTGATAAAAACAGAAAAATAAACAAACACGCTGTTATAAACAACCACATTATATATTTTTAAAGTATTATTTTCAAAAAAGGTATTATTCAACAATAACTATTTTCAGAATATCGAAACTCAAAAGTAGTTTCGAAAGTAAATCACTTGATTCGATTCCTATTCGAGATTCGAAGAGTTTCCTACTGAAAAATTCAACTTTCTGGTTAAACAGGCTGGTATAGCGATAATGTATGGCTCTCTGGTGACATCCAATATATTTCGAAAATACAGCATTTCAAACAAAATATGTGCTTCAAAATATATTATTTCTCTTTACGAGGTTTGTTTTACTTGTGACATCTGAAGAATACTTGAAGACGTTTTAGTTAAAAATGCTGAAAAATATTGCTGATGGTATTCCGCACTTTATAAAAATTAGATAGGTACTTTATGACAATACTTCATAAATAAGAAATTTATGGTGTAAGAATATTTGTTATATATATTTCCTTGAAATGTTTCTTATTTTTTTTAAATAAATCATACAGGTGTATAAAATAAGTTGAATTGATTATTTTATAAAATTTTAAGCATGCGTGAATAATAAGAAATCTGGGAAATAAGTATAAAACTTAATGTTAAATTTTTTATTTGATCTCACAAAGACCTAAATACTTATTATTTAAAAACACATTTTTTTTTCAATTACCTAGAAATTGTTATGATACAATAATGTTAAATTTCTTTTAACAAGGTCTTAATTATTAGTTAAAGCATTATTTATTAAGTACGCTATATCACACACACACTATAAAAAAGAGAGAGATGTTTTTTAATTTATAAAAAAATATCATAATCACAAACGAAAGTATAAAATGTTCAGCATGAAATTCTTTGCACACAGAAAAAAAGCAGATACTATATCATTTTTATATATGCTTTAAAAACATCTTGACTACTTAAAGAAACTGATAAACTGAAAAACAGAAAAATAAGCAAGCATGCTTTTAAACCAGCCACATTATACTTTTAAAGTATTGTTTTCAAAAAGTGTATTAGTCAACAGTATAACTATTCTCACAATATCAAAACTCAAAAGTAGTTTCGAAAATAAATCACTTGACTCGATTTCTATTCGAGTTTCTTTCTGAAAAATTCAACTTTCTGGTTAACAGGAAGGGATAGCGATAATTTATGGCTCTCTGGTGACATTCAATATATTTCGAAAATGCAACAATTCAAACAAAATATGTGCTTCAAAATATATTATTTCACGTTACGAGGTTAGTTTTGCTGGAGGCAGCTGAAGAATACTCGAAGACGTTTTAGTTAAAAATACTGAACTACATTGCTGATGGTATTCAAATCTTTATAAATTTGAATAAGAATTTAATGTCCATGCTTCATGAATATGAGATTTATTGGGTAAGAATATTTGTTATTTGTTTAAATATTTGTTATATTTATTATTTAGTCATAAAGGTGTATAAAATAAAATGAAATGATTGTTTTATAAAATTTTACGCATACGTGAATAATAAGAAATCTTGTAAATGACAATGAGTACGAAATTTAAATTTTAAGTTAATACAACAATGTCCTACATATTTATTATTTAAAAATCACCTTTTTGAACTCATTTTTTTTTTTTAAACTCACTTTATTTTTTTTTCTTTTACGATTACTAGAAAATAGCTATGAAACTTAATGTTAAATGCGAAACTTTAATTTTTTTTAACGCGGTCCCAAATATTTATTATTTAACCGTTTGAGGAAAAGTCAATAATATAAGAATATATAAAATATATAATAAACATATATAATATACTAAGTTATATATATATATATATGTTACAGGCCAAACTAGATTTTAGGCCAAACTAGATTGGCCTAGGCCAAACTAGTCTATCCTAACGCCCATCGGATAAACTAGTTTTTCCTAGGCCAAATCGGTCTATCCTAACGCCCATCGGATAAACTAGTTTTTCCTAGGCCAAACCAGTTTATCCTAACGCCCATCGGATAGACTACTTTTTCCTAGGCCAAACTAGTCTATCCTAAGGCCCATAGGACAAACTAGTTCTTCCTAGGCTAAAGTAGTTTGGCCTAACTTTTATAGGACAAACTACTTTAGCCTGCTGTTTATTGGTCTGAACTAGTTTATCCTAGGCCAATTCAATTTGGCGTGATTTTATTGAATTCAATGACCGCCTCAGCGCCAACATTCTAGTTTCTCCTAGGCTGATCTAGTTTATCCTAGGCCAATGTAATTTTGCGTGTTTTTAGCTCACGGGTGTCAAAGCCAGGGAAATAAAGGGCTCACAGGTTCTGTGTGTATGTACGTACGCATGCATGTACATGTGTACGTACGAATGTGCATAACGCTATAACTCTTGATAGAAATATCCGATTAGCTTCAAATTTTGGATGTAGGTTCCTTCTGATAAGATACTTTTCTGATTAGTTTTGGACATTCACTGGATAAGAATAAAGGGGGCGAACAGGAGGCTAATCCTCCACCGTTAATTTAGAGAAATACATTTATCATGCAGAATTATCAGTTTTCATTTAAAATTTTAGATATAAGATTATTCTGACAAGGCGCCTCCGGGATTAGTTGTGGATGTTTATTGTTTAAATGTAAAAGAAAGGGCAATGTAGGTAACCCCCCCCCCCATAATTTAGATAAATGGTTTTTAACGCAGAATTTACGGATTTGCTTCAAATTTTGGTTATAGGTTCTTTCTGATAAGGCAATTCCCTGAATAGTTTTGGAGGGTTTAATGGTCAAGTATGAAGAAATAATGAAGGATTACCCTCTTACCTAGTAAAAACTAGTTTTTCCGAAGGGCATTTAGATAAACAAGTTTTTCGTAGGAAAAACTAGTTTATATAGTTGGCGTTAGGATAAAATAGTTTGGCCTAGGCTAATTTAATGTGGCTCAAAATCGGGTTTGGCCGGTAAAAACATGCCTTTCACTAGAATAAGTATAAATGTGTGTCAATAGTAATTGCTTATAACATCAATACAGGAATTTCACATGTCTACCGTAAAGACATAATGCATTTTACATGGTGTTTTTTTTTCTGCAGACTCGTGCCACCTGAGATCAGGCTTGCATTTATTATTATTATTATTATTATTGCATATTCAAGCCAAATATTGCATTTTCAAGCCCAAGCTGAACATAATTTGGAATCGAACAGCGTTTTCCATTTTTTAGAAATTAATTACTTGTCGATATATAAGCTATTCTTGTCACGGCATCAAGTTTTTCTTTTCCGTGAAGTCGTAATCGAAAATTCGATTCAAAACGTAGCTTTAAATGTATTTTCTCAAAGGTACATCGCTTTTATAAAAAAAATGGTTAACGCCATTCGATTAGATATTTTGTGAGTGAGAATTCCTGTTAATCTTATGCATTTCCGAAAATGAATTAGTTCTTAAATATTTTAGGATGTTGCTCTTTTGAATTTAAGAAAAGTCTTAAGGAATGACAGAGAAACATATTCACAAATTTGCTTTTACTGAACAGATTAGTTATGATGTTTATAACTCTCCTTTTTTTCTTTTGTTCTAAACTACATTAATTATTTAATGAATCCCTGTTTCAATATTGAAAGGTCTAAGAATTTAAATAATCAATAATACATTGTGTATTTTCCATTCTGTGAACACCTCGTAATTTAAAAATGCATTGTAAATTTATCCACTATATATGTATGCAGTATTTTTTAAAGGATTCCTAATTGTATGTTAAGTAACATCTGAATTTTTTGCAAAAATTGAGTAGGGCCAGATTGAGCAGGACTGAGTCTTTTTTCATATATTTTTGTAGAGGCAGGGCTTGGGTTGAACTTTTAATTTTTACACCGGGTTACGGAGAAATAACTTTCCTTCGGGAAAGGTGGGGCCCGGAACTCAAAATTTTGGCCCGTACAAACTTTTGACAGTATTCTAAAACCCTTTGAATAAAATACATCATATAGGGGTGATGGCAAAACCACTTTGCACAAGGTTAGCAATGGAGCAGTAGTCGGGATCAATATTAAAAAGAATATTGCCCAGTTAAACTGATGGTTGTGCGTGCATTCACAGGCTGTTTACAGTCATTGTGTATTACAGCCTTATTTTTTTAAAGTATAACACCCTCGAAAAATAAAGTAAGTTGGATTACTTTTTCCCATTTCCCCCACTTATAGTTTACCATTGAACCCCCAAAACTAATCACAGATACGCTTTATAAAATTAAACAATTATCCAAAATTTGAAGCAAATCAGATAGTTCTGCTCAAAAAACCATTCATCTGATTTAGAGAGGGTAATCCCACATTCCTCTCTTTATACTTAAACATTAAACCCTCAAAACAATTCAGGGATTCGCCTTTTAAAGAAAAAATTATAAACTATATTCAAAATTTACGGCAAATCGGAAAAAACTGCATAAAAACCCATTTATCTAATTTAAGGAAGGCGATAAATCGTCCACTAACTCATTATACATAACCATAAGAAAAGACCCAAATTAATTAAAGAAGCACCTGATCAAATGAATTTTATTTAATTGATCAAAATTTTAAGCAAATTGGATAATACTGTATTATAACAAATTTATATATTTAAGGAAGTAAATAAATTGTACGTTTCCTCTTTATACTTAATCAAAGACCCACGAAAATTAATCAGTGAAACGCTTTATCAGAATGAACAAATCCAAGATTTGCAGCAAATTGGTTATTCTGCATGAAAAACCCATTTAACAAAATTAGGCGGGATTCCCATTGTTCTTCCCTTTGTTCTTATTCAATTAATCCCCAAAACTAATTAGGGAAACGCCTTACCAGAATGAATCCATTTCCAAAATTTGAAGCAAATCAGTAAATTCTGCGTTAAAAAAGCATTTACATAAATTTATGAGGCGTTGCCCCTATTCTCCCCTCCCTTATACTTAAACAATTGACACCCGCAACTAATGGAGGCGCCTCAACAGAATACTCCTATATCTAAAATTTGAATAAAATATGCTAATAATCCATGGAAACCCATTTATTTGAATTAAGGGAAGGGGCGAATGAGCCTCTCGTCTCTCCCCCCCCCCCTTATTCTTCTCCAATGACCTCCCAAAATTAATCAGAAGAGCTCCTCATAAGAATAAACCTATATTGAAAGTTTGATGCAAATCGAGTATTTCTATCAAGAATTATTGCGTTACGTACTTACGTACATACATAGATACAGAATCCACCGGGCACATTAGTTCTCAGTCTTTGGTAGGTGATGAGATAAAAACATGTCAAATTACATTATTTCTATCAAGAGTTATCGCGTTACGTACATACATACATACATGTGTACATACATACATACAGAACCTGTGAGCCCATTATTTCTTTGGCTTTGCGCCCATGAGCTAAAAACACGCAAAATTACATTGGCCTAGGATAAACTAGATCAGCCTAGGACAAATTAGAATGTTGGCGCTGAGGCAGTCATTGAATTAAAAAAAAATCACGCCAAATTGAATTGGCCTAGGATAAATTAGGTTGGCCTAGGATAAACTAGTTCAGACCAATAAACAACAGGCTAAACTAGTTTGTCCTATAAGAGTTAGGCCAAACTAGTTTGGCCTAGGAAGAACTAGTTTGTCCTATGGGCCTTAGGATAGACTAGTTTGGCCTAGAAAAAACTAGTTTATCCGATGGGCATTAGGATGGACCGGTTTAGCCTAGGAAAAACTAGCTTATCCGATGGGCCTTAGGATAGACTAGTTTGGCCTAGGCCAATCTAGTTTGGCCTAAAATCGGGTTTGGCCTGTAACATATATATAAATAACATGAAAAAATATTACTATGTCACACAGAAATAACACAAAAAGCAGTAAAATATCTTTGATACTATATCATCTTTACATATGCTTTTAAAAAATTCTCGATTACTCAAAAAAATTGATAAGCTAAAATACAAAAAAAAAAAAAAAAAAAAAAAAAAACACTCTTTTATAATCAACTACATTATATTTTATAGGTATTATTTTCAAAAAGTGTATTATTCAACAGTAACTATTCTCACAATATCAAAACTCAAAAGTAGTTTTGAAAATAAATCACTTGACTCGATTTCTTTTCGAGATTTACACAGTTTCTTACTGAAAAATTCAACTTTCTGGTTAGCAGGAATGGATAGCGATAATTTATGGCTCTCTGGTGACATTCAATATCTTTCGAAAGTGCACCAATTTAAACAAAATATGTGCTTCAAAATACATCATTTCATTTTATGAGGTTTGTTTTACTGGAGACAGCTCAAGAATACTCGAAGACGTTTTAGTTTAAAATGCTGAACAATATTACAGATGATATCTAACACTTTATAAAAATTTGAATAAGAATTTTATGGCAATACTTTCATAAGAGATATATGGGATAAGAATACTTTTTATTTGTATTTCTTGAAATATTTCTTATTTTTATTATTAAATCATAGGGGTGTATAAAATGAACTGAAATGATTCTTTTATAAAATTTTACACATACGTGAATAATATGAAGTCTAGGAAATAAGTATGAATCTTAATGGCAGTTTTTAATTTGATCTAACAACGTCCTAAATACTTATTATTTAAAATTCACATCTGTTTTTTTTTTTTTTTTTTTTAATGAAATACCTGAAAATTGCCATAATACATAATGTTAAAATGTAAATTTCTTTTAACAAGGTTTTAAATGTTATTTAAAGCTTTATTCGTTAAGTACATTATGTCCCAGACACAATAAAAAAAGACAGATTTTTTTTATTTATGAAAATGCATCATAATCGCAAACGAAAATATAAAATGTTCAGTATGAAACTCTTCGCATACAGAAGTAAAACAAAAATACATTAAAAATAGCATTTTTACTGTTAAATTTCCATGCACATTGCCTGTTATGCAACTGAAAATCTTTAGTTGAGGTTTGATAGCACCAGAAAAAAATGATTTTACGGGTGGATAGAAAAGATTAATGCATTGTAAAAGTTAATGTTAGACCCAAATGAACAGGCAATATTAAAATTAGATAAAAGAGTTTAGAATCGTTTGTAGAAAATCTGATAGTTCTATGTTTCAAACTGTAATACTTTATTCCACTAAAATAATGCGTAATTTTACGATTTTTTTAATACTGTTATTTCTCCGTATAATCTGTAGATCAAACAATCATGTTAGGCGCAGAAATTTTATTTTGAAATTCAAATCAAGTATTTACCGCACTCTAAAAAATTACATTTATTAATCTAATCTTCCTCGTTTCGAAAATGGTTGCTTGATTTGATGTAACAAATTATGGCAATACTTTTCCGGTGTGAAAGATTTTTTTGTTATTCATAAATAAAATTACTTGCTTTTTAACACTTTGAGTCCAATGGCGCCAGATTGGCGGAATTTAATTTTAATCCACAAATGTCACTTTGTTACCAGTAGGGTAACATCCCCAGTAATTGGCACATTAAGAATTTGTCGTTAAACTTACTTAAATTTTCATTACAAAGAAATAAGCTATTTACTTGGAAATATTTTTAAATCAAAGAATGCATATCTGTGCATCTATTTTGCCCACTAAAAGCAAAAAAAATTGAAAAAGTATTTTTATAAAAATATATTTATAAAAAGTTGCTGAAATCACCAGTAATTGGCACCTAGAGCACCAATGTATGACACCTTGTGATCCAGTAATTGGCATATGTTTATATTAAAAAAAATTTTTACATTTTGCATTGGGTTTAATCGCTTTAAATTAATTTACTGTAGATGAAGATGCCATATTTCAGGTTTTTGAGAGTAAGAAATCAGCATATTAATCTGAAATGTGAACACTTTAAAACAATACAATATTCTTACATTAATACCCATTAATTGTCATGCTGTCCCCAGTAATTGTCATATGAAGCTTTAATGGATTCCAATTACTGATAAAATTTATATTTTCAAATAAAAACAAATGATAAGCAAAATTAGTCTATAATTTTAAAAGTACTTCCAAAATAAATGGTTTAATCTCAAATTCCTTGCGAATTCCTTGTAATTGGAATAGGTGCCAATTACTCGGAACTAGCAAAATTGAAGCACCATTAATTGGCAACTACCATTAATTCAGAAATCCAAATATTTGTGTCGAAAATACTTTTACACAATTAAAGTAACCCTTTTAACTAAACAAAATTGTTGTCAATTAAAATTTAAAATATATTATAAATCAGATAATAATGAATTGAAAAGCATGCCTTCCTTAAGACAAAGAACAAGAATTTGCAACAAAATGGCTAATTTGATACAAGCCACATTTGTTTCTCTTTCCACGGCTCTATTGTCATCTTGTAAAATAAATCAAAGTTATAATCTTTAACGTAAATGAGCATATAACTAATATATGGTCTTGAATTTTTAAAAGACTGGATATAAATCTTTTTTTAGGACATGTTTGTAAAATGTGCCAATCACTGGTGCATGCCAATTACTGGGTGTGTTACCCTATTTTTAACCATTTAACAGATCAATATTTTTTAAAAAAACTTTCAAACAATTTTTACTTTTTTAATTTCAAAAATCACATTTTCATGTCATTTTTAAATGAAATATTTGAAAAAAAAAATTGTAGATCAACAATAAAGATCATTATGCAAATATACATTTCTTTACTTCTGTCTTAGCCATTTCAAGACGAGGATTTTCTACGGAATTTTTAATCTTTTATCATCGGTTTTTCAAAACAGAAATTTTTACCTAATTGAGTCAGATAAATGTTCGGATTAAATAACTCAAAATTTACAATAAAAGTTTACTAATAAGAATAATAATCAAACTGATGGCAATAATAAATCCCGTGCATGGTACCGGCAAATCATGATTGGCAAAAACGCATTGCCCGTATGCTGTACGGGTCAATTAGGAAAGCGGTTAAACAAGTTTTTTGGTCTCTTATGTGCATGAGTATGTGTATATGCTTAAATCTACCGTACCTATTATGGCATTTGAGGATGAAAATAAAGTACTTGCCTGATCTGGTAGAAGTATTTCGACCGTTAAGGATTAAAAAGGTAGTTTAGTTAAAAATATGCAAAACAAATAAAACAACAATGCTCATTCGCGTTATTCAGTCGTAATCAAACATGATATCGTCAGCAATATTGGTTTGATTTCCTCTACTAACATAAAAAAAAAGCCCTCTCTACCACAGTAAAGGAAATAAAGTTTTTTAAAAAATCTGAGAAGATATCTCTTTGAAATTTATTCAAAAGCTCTTTGCATTGTAAACGTTAGAAAGTCATTTTTTATGTATGTTCAACTTAGAAGATACTTCATATATGTATAGACAGCTTTTGAAAAGAAATATTGGAAAATGTATTAAGCTTATACGAATACCCCAAAATAGTTTCGAGCCTTTACTGGTGAGTTCCGATTCCAATAATTTCACATCAAAATGAATAAAAATTGATCTCTGAAAATGGTACTTCTAATTTTAAACTTCAAAATTCTTTCTATGTTTCACTGTATTCTGATGTTACTATAGTTTTTGGCATATGCATAGATTACATATTATATGAAATGTACACAATGAATATACACATACCACACTTTTAAATAAATGAGAAAACTATTCCGTTGTCACTATAGTTTTTGGCACATGTTAAAACAATATTTGAAATGTACACAATGAATATATACATAACAAAAGGTTAAACAAATAAAAATACTATTCCGTTGTCTCTGTAGTTTTTGGGACCTATGAAAATTATAAATTATATGGAATATACACAATCAAAATATACATAACACAATTTTAAATAAATGGAAAAGTAATTAAGCAAATAAAACTATTTACTCCACTGTAATGATGAGATGGCTTCTTTTTAAAGACAAAATTTTCCCTAAATAAATGCTATGGATTACATATGTTTCTCATTGTTAAACATTAATTGTCTCAGATGAATTAAAAGAAAATTGCATTTCAATTCCATGATTACTTTCCAGATAATTAACCATGTCATTAAAAACACAGATTTTCGCTCGATAACTCTTGTATTACGTTTTTGCCTGATAGTCAACACAGCAATACACTACTTGCTGTGCATAAAAAGTGTAATCTAGGATATTTAAGCACCATTTATTTTATTGAAAAAAAAAACACCCTTATCAAAAAATAGACACAGTGCCTAACAATTTTGTTGATTGCATCTTAAACCTTAAAGAAATTAAGAAGTAAAAAACGTGTTTGTGTTTAAACGGAAATTACTCTAGGCTTCCAAAGGGAGTATTTTTTTACGTTTAGCCCCTAAAGCCTTCCTCCTTTTTTGCGTTCTCTTTTAATCGTTACATTATGCAAATGAGAAGCATGTGAAAAAGTGTTCAAGTTGTGAAGTTCACTTTTTCTTAACAGGTACTTTTATATCGATAGGCTAATTTCGTTAAAATTTCATTAGAGACTGAAATCTTTAAGGCAAACGAAAAAGTATTTTTAGAACAATCAGATTTAATTTAAATTTTCAAACTACATTAATACTTTTATTGTTACATAAAAAATGGATATATAGAAATTTTTATTTTGTAGTTTTTATTTATTTAATTTCTTTTACGAAAATGAAAAAATTACTACTCAAAATGATTAATGGCGTAAATACTTCTACTATTTGCCGAAGTAAAAATTCAGTTTTTACAACTTATATCAGGGTTCGTACAGGTCCTGGAATTTCATGACTAGGAAATTCTTCCATATTAGTATTTTCTTATAGAAAATCTCCGATTAAATAAGACGAAATTGCGATACTTTGACCTAGATTTATTTTTCATAAAGTAATACTGGTATATCATCAGGAAAATAACGGTACCCGTACGAACCATGTATATGTATGATTGCTCTTCTAACATGTCATATTTATATTATGAAGTTATCTTGTAATAACATAACTACTTTCCGTGCAAAATATGTCATGCGTCCGCCCTTGCAAAGTATTTAAGCGAACAGGATGACAGGTTAAAGATCATTGTGAATATGACAAAGAATCATGTATTTGTTAATTAAATTAATTCTAAATTATTTACCTTTTTATTGAAATTTTATTTTAGTAATATATGTTTGTAAAATAAACATGAAAGTGTCTTTATGAATTGATACTGATTTCAATTTTTATCTATAAACCTGACGGTCGAATATTCTGTTGCACGTATCTACGCAATCGATAATTACGTAATATAAGTTACAATACACTACTGGCCATTAAAATTGCTACACCGGGAAGAAATGCAGATAACCAAATGATATTTATGGGACAAATATATTATGATAGAAATAACAAGTGATTAAATTTTCAAGAAATTTGGGTTCATAGATCTTGAGAAATTAGTACCCAGAACATCAACCTCGGGCAGTAATAAAAGCACTTATACGACTGGGCATTGAGCCAAACAGAGATTGGATGGTATGTACAAGTACAGATGCTCATGCAGCTTCAAGACGATGCCAGAGTTCATCAACCGTATTGACTGGCGTATGGTTATGAGCCAGTCGCTCGGCGACCATTGACCAGACATTTTCTATTGGTGATAGACCTAGGAAATGTGCTGGCCAGAGTAACAACCGAACATTTTACGTATCAAGGAAGGTCGGTACAATATGGGAAACATGCGGTCGGACATTATCCTGCTGAAACGTAGGGTTTAGCAGGTCTCGAATAAAGGGTGGAGCCACGGGTCGTAAAATATCAGAAATGTAACGTGCACTATTCAAAGTGCCTTCACTGCGAACTATATATGATCGAGACGTGTATTCAATGGCACGCCATACCATCTCACCAAGTGATGGGTCAGTATGACGATTACCAATGCACGCTGCCAATGTTCGTTCACCTCGATACCGCCAAACACGAATGCGACCATCATGATGTTGTTAATAGAACCTGGATTCATCTGAAAAAATGACTCCTCGCCATTCGTGCACCCAGGTTCGTCCTTGATCACATTATTGAGGGCGCTCCTGTCTATGACGCAACGTCAAGAGAAGTCGCAGCCATGATCTCCGAGCTGAGAGTCCATGCTACTGCAAACGTCGTCGGAACTGTTCGTGTAGACACTTTTTGTCTTGCAAATTACCCCATTTCTGGACTCAGGGCTCGTAACATAGTTGCACGAATCATTATGGCCATACGGATAACGCGCCTATCTTCTCGGCTGCTAGTAATAGGGGGTCGTTGAGATCCCGTACGGCGTTCTGTGTTACCGTCCTGAATTCATCGATTCCATATTCTGCGAACAGTCATTGGATCTCGACCGACGTTAGCAGCAATACTGCGATACGAAAAACCGCAATCGCGATAGGCTACAATTCGACATTTATCAAGGTTAGAAACATGCTGTACGCATTTCTCCTTCTTACACGAGGCATCACAGTAATTTTTTACCAGGCAACAATACTCAAATGCAATTTCTGTGTGAGAAACCGGTTGAACAATTTCCTCATTTAAACACACTGTAGGTATTGCTATCGGCACCTGCTTTGTCAGAATGTGCTGAAAAGCTAATCATTTGCATATCATAGCATCTTCTTCCTGTCGTTTAAAATTTCACGTCTGTAGCATGTCGTCTTCATGGTGTAGCAATTTTAATGGCCAGTAGTGTATATTTAGGTATAATAATAAAAAAAAACATAACTCACACAGGTGAAATCATCTCAAGAGATATAACAATTGGAAAAATCATCCATCTGGCTCGTTTATTTATTAAATTGGTAGTAGATACACAATAGTGATTAAATACGCCAATGGCATATCTGCAAATTTAAGTTACTCCATTATCTTGAATGAAATGCATTTTGTATTTGGCGAATTTTCAAAACAGCATGGCTGGATTGGATTAACACGTTGACTGCCATGGCAATTTTCAGAAATCTGGTCAAAAATGACAATTTGATTTTATCTCGTTATCTTATTAAAAACTCTAATTCTAGTTCATAGGTATCATTTAATTTTTTTTTCTTTTTGAGGGCTTACGAATTCTCTCGTAGTTGGTAATTATATATTTTGATCGTTTTTTAATAAATTTTTTCTGTTTATGCAAGCCAGGATTAATTTTTTGTTCTTTTCCCAGAAACCATCTATCGATATTAGCAGTGGTATATTGCGAGTTTAATCGTAGCTAAACAAAAAAAAAAAATAAATAAAAATAAAAAAAAAATAAAAAAAATGGCAAGTAAACACAGTACGAGATAACTCGTAGTAGGCGTCCTAGAAAAGAACGCAATCTACGAGTTATCTCGTAGTTGGCAGTCAATGTAGCATATAGGCATTAAAAAAGAAAAGTTTCTCACAGATTTGGATTACAGTTGCAACTTCAGTTTTCAGCTATCTCAGAATTTCAACTCCCCTCCAAATAATTGTGTTCTCCTTTGCAATAACAGAAATCCTGTCTTTTCCTAAAACTTTTCGGAGGAGACATTTTGGGTTCTTGTACAAAAAAGTGCATTAGAGTAATTATACACTAGTTTTCCTATCATAATCTTAAATATTTAAATAATGAACGATCACGAATAATTCCCGATACAGCCTGCCTAAAACAGGACAGTGGAAATATTTTTCTCGGGTATACAAGAATTACCCATCCCAATCCTCCTTTATTTAAGCATTTTAAAATGTCTCTTCAGAAAAATAAATAAAAGAAAAAAAGGAAGGAAGAGGTGATGATAAAAGAAATATTCATTCTGCTATCGAATTTCGGCACTAAAACTATTTTTTTTTCTTTCAAAGAAATAGTTTTAACGAAAATATTTCTGATATTCAAACTGAAAATAAAATCTGAAGCTGTCCATCAATGTAACAAAACTTTAGTGGCTTTAATTATTAATACAAGGGAAAAAAATTATGCGTCAAGCATAGATTATGAAGCTCTTTCTAACACATTCAGAAAAAATTAAAACATTGCGTCTCATTTCACCATATGGAAATTTATAACGCATTTCAAAACCAAATTTCAGCTGTTCCCATCTACGATCGGAAAATTATCCGAACATTTTAGCAGCCCTGTATATGATATAGAAATTTGTATCTATTTACAATATGCATTCCAAAATTTAGTTAATTTCACATATTTTTGTGTTAAAAATTCACTTTTAATAATTTCCTCTAATAAGGAGAATGGTATGCGAATACTGCTGTGCAGCTCTGTATATCAGATATAGAATTTATGCATAAAGAATAATATGCAAATAACTAATTAAATCTAAAAACGCATACCGAATTTTAAAACATACTCTCCAACAATTTTCAGTCAAAGACACTATTGAAATCCATTTCTTTTGTGTCCTTATAAATTAATTAAAAAATACTATTAATGCTCTGTTTTAACATGATAGTAGTAATATTCAGTGATTTATAGTAGTTTCGAAACATCTGAAACAGCGTAATGTCATTAAAATAATGTCCAAATGATTTTTCTCCGTATACTATAATGTTTTTATATATTACATTATTGTTTTGCCAATTATACCATATATTGTTTTAAATGTCTCTGTAAATAAACCATTAATCGTACATACTTCATATGAAATATCAAACATGCTTTGGTGACCGACCCTAAATAAGTCTTATCAATTGCATGAAAATACGAGTATGTTTACGGGAGTTAGAGCATAGTAGACAGACAGACAATTTATTAGCACTTTTCAACTTTGTTAGAAAGTGTTAAAAAGGAAAATCTTCAATTTACCTCTTAAAAGGCATTGAAATCAAATATTTCATTGGACATGTATTACGTTTTATTATACAACACCTAAGTTTTGGAAAATCGGCACAATTTGAAAATTTACCATCACCACCCTCCTTTCTAAAACTTTTCTTTTACAATGTAATCACGTTTTTATACTAATAATGGGACTTGAATTTTCATCGTATCAGAATTCTTTAAAGAAAAGAATTTGCTGCCTCTTGAACTATTCATATATCATACTAATTACCCATCGGAAAGTTTTGCATTTAATTAGTTTTCTCGTGTAACCTGCAACATTCGGTAATCAATTCTGGATTCTTGTTTAAGATAAATTTGAAAGAAACGGTGTTCTGAAAAAACTCCTTTTCAGTGAAACTTTTTTTAAAAGTAAATTGTAGAAAGTACATTACAACTGTAAAATTTCTCTATTACTTACATCCAAATTAAATTGATTATTTCTAAAATTAAATTCTTAATTTTAGTTCCTTGTTATGTGAGTGTATAATAATTTAACATTTCAAAAAAAAAGATTAACCATAAGTATGCATCGACTAAAAGAAAGTATTTAACTATTGTAACTAATATTTAAAAAAGAACTTTCAAATACTGCCTGTTTTTTTTTTCTTTTTTCATGTGTTTTACAAAAAAACTAATCTTTTGTCAGAGGTTTTCCAAAACAGAAAATTTTGCCTAACTTGATCAGAAGAAAAAGAATTTAAAAAAGCTCGGATTAAATTATATAAATCGTACAATAAACATTTTCTGGTGAGAGTAATAAATTGTGATTGCAATATGGATGCGTGGTACCGGAAAAACATAATTGGAAAGAGCACGTTGCCTGTATGGCGCACTTCAAATCAGGGAAGCGATTAAATTTTTAGTCTTTAAAATGCATTACTTTGCTTCTTTAATCTCTAATGCTTAATTTTTAACAATTTTTATCATCATTATTATGATCGACAATTTTGAAACTTTCCCTTCTTGTGTTAATTTTTTAAATGTGGTACTGTACGAATTGTATAAAATGTACAATAAACATTTTCTGGTGAGAATAATAAATTATGATTGCAATATGGATGCGTGGTACCGGAAAATCATGATTGGAAAGAGCACGTTGCCTGTATGGCACACTTCAAATCAGGGAAGCGGTTAAATTTGTAGTCTTTAAAATGCATTACTTTGCTTCTTTAATCTCTAATGCTTAATTTTTAACAATTTTTATCATCATTATTATGATCGGCAATTTTGAATCTTTCCCTTCTTGTGTTATATTTTTTAAATGTGGTACTGTACGAATTTTCATCTAGAAAGCAGCAGTTCAGAGAAAGAGAGTAGCGAAACTTCTTCAGGGTTGAAAAAAAAAGAATCTTCAAAGAATCGAATAATTTCAGAACCACTGATGAGATGATATTGAAAGAGAAGGTATTATGTAAGCGTTAATACATTTCTTCTCAAGTATATTTACCATTGCCTCTATCTGTACATTCTGGAATGCTTTTCTTTGCTAATTGTTCGTAAATACTTTATCGTATTAATTCTCGTAAGCTCTTTAGTGGAATGTAAGCAAAAAATTAGTTTTTTTCCCTATCATTTCGTCAAAAAAATTTGCAGTTATCGACATTCTTGTTAAACTCTGTGGATTTAGATCGTACGTCTTATAAACTAGTCAATTGTCATCAATAAGAGTATTCCATAGCATATTATACGCTACAAAAAAATAAAAGACAGATGTTTTATAATGTAGAAAAATAAAATATAATCACGAACAAAAATGTATAGTAAGTTATCCATGATCCCAAATGATCATTTTTAATCTTTAGAATCTTCAGAAATCAATATATATTTCAGATTTATAGTAATTTTATCACATATGTCATGTACGCATCATATTTGGCAGCATTTTTTTCTGACGCTAATTTGGCGAAAACATCCTTACATCAGTTACATGTATATTTTAAAATTATTTTCCATTATTTTTAAAGGGCAATATCAATAAATAGAAAAAATATTAATTAATAGCTGTAGAAGAAAACAATTTACATGATTTTAAGAGAGAAAATTAAAGTAATTAAACTTTTTTCTTGTATTAAGCTTTAAAATGTAGTACTGTAAGAATTTTCATCTAGAAATCAGCAGTTCAGAGAAACAGAGTAGCGAACCTTTTTCGGATTTGCAAAATTAATAAATAAATAAAACATAAAAAAAAGAATATGTAAAGAATCGAATAATTTCACAAGTATTGCTGATATGATATTGAAAGAGAAGCTATTATGTAAGCGTTAATCCATTTTTTCTTCTGTAGCATATGTAATATTATCTCCATCTGTACATTCTGGAATGTGCTTTTCTTTGCTAATTGTTCGTAAATACTTTATCGTATTAACTTTCGTAAGCTCTTTAGTGGAATGTAAGCAAAAAATTAGTTTTTTTTTCCTATCATTTCGTCAAAAAAATGTGCAGTTATCGACATTCTTGTTAAACTCTCTGGATTTTGATCTTACGTCTTATAAACTAGGCAACTGACGTCAATAAGAGTATTCCATAGCATATTAGGCAGTAAAACAAAAAGACAGATGTTTCTTAATCCCTTCGCGACGGTAGCCTTTTAGGAAATTTTTAATGCCTTTTCACTGGTTTTTAAACACAAAAATTTGTCCCTTATTAAATCGAGAAAAAGCTCCGATTAAATAAGGCAAATTTTACAATAAAAGTTTTCTGGTGGGGATATACAAGGATTCTTAATCCTTTTTGCGGCACGTATACGTGTCGCTCGTCCTAAGGGGTTATTGTAGATAAGTAAGCATTTTTTATCGTTAGAATCTCCAAGAATCAGTATACATTTCAGATTTATAGTAATATTGGCACAGGTGTCATGTACGCATTGGGTTTAGCACGTTTTTTTCCGGAATGTGCTCGATCATTTACACACTCTTTGTAGAGCTCCCAACTCATTAATTTTCTGTTGTAAATTTCCTTGCGTTATCTCGACATTTTATATTGACAATGCCTTGGGAGCGGGCTTTTATGTCAAGAACACAAATCAGATGTAAGTGTTCTATAAATGAAAGAAATATTTGTCTTTTTTACAGAGTACGTTATAATGATATTATGTTAGAGTAATATTATGAACTATA
Source organism: Maratus speculifer (assembly GCA_964019185.1). Classification (NCBI taxonomy): domain Eukaryota; kingdom Metazoa; phylum Arthropoda; class Arachnida; order Araneae; family Salticidae; genus Maratus; species Maratus speculifer. Next base: position 1,287,520 of record CAXHSM010000438.1, read on the forward strand.
AAGAAATGCTCTGTGAAACAAATCGGGTATAATACTTTTTTCGTCCGATGAGGATATTTGGGGATATTATTTTTTAATGTAAAAATAAGTTACGTAGCCATGTAAATAAGATTTATTAAAATCTAATGAATATACCAGTAATTATTTTACATGTTATTAATAAATAGTATAGGGCATGTTAGAATTGTTAGAGACGTTCGAAAAATGTCGCATTGTTACTACAAAAGGATCGTCACAGCTTTACAATGCTGTTTCCTTGTTTAAGATAATTGATAAGGATAGCTAACACATAGTTTTATTTTTTATTAAATTAAAGGTACAATCAGGGTAACTTTGTGCCAGGTTAGAGTAACTTTGCTCCATTCTTCATGGTAGAATCTTGACGAAATATTTCCATTGAGCTGCCAAACCGACACTAGTGCTGCTATCTATACTTGAAGACCAAAACTTTGCCGTTAACTCAAGTGATGTATGAGATTGAATATTTTTTCTCTCTTGGCTGAAAGTTACCTTGATTTAAAGTTATCTTGATCACTGTAACAGATGTTTCAAAAATAGTGCATCAAGATTTCTCGCTTTCAAAAGCAAAAGAATTCTGTAGCTAAAACGTTGTAATGAATAAATATAAGGAGAATTTACAATTTGCAAATAAATAATTTTTTTCCCTTAAATTTAAAAAAGAGAATTTAATTACAAATTTTTAGGATTTCATCTGGCGGGTATGATAAAATGATTAATCTGTACATATTGCATACCATTATCCTTTAAAAAACCTAGGCAAATTTTTAATTTTGCTAGCTATTAAAACATAAAGTGGTAATAATGAATATATGCATGCGCATTATATTTATTGCATGAAAAGAATAGCAATAATTAATTTTAAAGACAGACTATCAATAAAACAAATATTTGTGCCGTTATTTATAAGGAATCCTTACAAGAAAGATTTAAAAATGCATTTTACAAATTCTAGAAGACATTAATAAAAAGAATGAATTTATTTACGTAGCTTGAAAAATATTCATTATCATGCTTGTTTGTTGTCATAACCTTTAACCCCCTTAATTGGTTTGCCGGAACGCCGTTCGGATAATACGAAATTGTTTATTGCAACATTTAAAGCTTTTTAAGACCTCTATTATTTTAAAGAAAATTTTCATACTATTAAAAGGCAGAAATATTTAGACTAAATTTTACGAATATTTTAATTAATTAACAGTGGTGTGAATGCGCTCTTTTCAATTTATTGAATGGAAATGAATTAACCAGTTAAGGGGTTAATCACTCAACTGATCAATATCTTTGTAAAAAGCTTTCAAATAATGGCTATTTTTTTCATGCCTTTTGCGGAAATTTTAATCTTTTGTCAACTGTTTTTAAAACAGATATTTTGCCTAAACGAATAGAAAAAATGCTCGGATTAAAAAATGTAAAATGTACAATAAAAATTTAGTGGTAATAATAATAGATCATGGAATATGGATGCCCGTTCGTGGTATGAGCAAAAAATGATTGGCAAAAACACGTTGCCCGTATGACGTACGGGCAAAACAGGGAAGCGGTTAAGCATGATATAACACCTTGCAGGAAAGTTATGTAACAAGATGGGGTAAATGAAGTTTTAAAAATGTCTATTTTAAGTCTAAACTCCGAAATATTTTGAATATTTTACAAAAATTAAAATTATTTTAAACTAAATTGAGACCGATTTTTTTATTTATTTTTACTTTGCAGTAGCAGCTGAGTATCTTTCAAATGAAAAAAAAAAAAAAAAAAAAAAAAAAAAAAAAACAGTTAACGTTTAGTAATTCTCTTTTACTTTTCATAAAGTCATTCATAATGTTCTTTTCTGTTTTATCCACTTCTAAAATATAGTTTCCATAAATATTTTCTTATGTCTTTTTTTGTTGCTCCGGATTTACGGTTAAGCTGACACTTCTGTGTCAAATGTATTGGTGAACAAATCAGATTTAACGCCACTAAAAATTGGCTGGAAAATCTTAGAAATTTTTGTAGAACTATTCTTACGATAAATCGGAAATGATTGTCTTTTATATAACAAAGTGAGCTGCTGGTATTTTAAAACATTTGAAGACATCACTTGTATTTTTTTTTCTTATGCTGACGCAGCTTTTCATAATAAATCTTTTAAGATTCTACCTTAGTTGAGATTTTATTAGGTTTATTTAGTATCTGAAATTAAATTTTAAGTGACTTTAAATATTCTATACATAAATATTTAACGATTTTATATTTTTAAATCACAGTAGAAACTATGTTTAATGTTTTATTCTTTTTTTTTCATAATTATTCATTATTCGAGAAGTACATAATAGGTTTTCATACAACATATTGAAATTTGCGTAGAATTTTTGAAAGTTTGGTTTCTCCGAAATTTAGCTTTAACAGTGTTCACATTATCCGGGTATTACTGTATATTAATTTATGTGAGATCTTTGAAAAAGATGCAAAAATATTTAATTCTTACAAAATCGTAGTCAGAAATTTTTAAGTTCGAGCGACTGAGAAAACATATTGCACCAGTGTTAAAATATCAGTTTATTATTGTAGTTTGAGTTTACGCGCAATTGTAAGTGTTAAAGCTAAAGCTTTAACATGTACTATGTTAAAAAATTTAAAGGAAGCTGCAGCATAAATCACACCAGCTTGCATGACTTCAGTTTTTTTTTTCGGTAGAAGCATGTCCATAAAATATTATTGAAGTGTCTATCGAACATGTCAGTCGCAATGTCAGTAAACATGACTCAAAGTCAATCCTGAGAACTTTTAGTTTGCGTTGGAATACAGGTATCCAAATGTTTAGGAATAGTCGTTTACTGACAACAATTAGTAGACAAGGTCTGGTACAGTAAAAATTGTATGAGTAGACCTCCTCAGGCTAACCCTCTCCTGTACCACTTAGCAAACTGAAAATTTAAAAGGTACTAAATCCTTTAAAGTGATATTTGGTTATTGACTTAAAAAGATCAACTTTCAGATATAGATAAATTAAAAGGCTAATTCCATGAAAACATGTCATGTGTGTCAAATACAGCGATTGGGCTATCAGTATTTTAGAACGGAAAAATGATGCTTATTTTATCGGAGATATTTCATCAGTTGAATAGGGTGAAGGAAACTTTTCAAAAATAGCAGTGGCGAACAAGCATAGTGATTTTTAGCTGTATGACAGCCATAACAAAATTTTATGGAATTAATGAAAACGGTTTTCAATTTAGCATATTTTACTGCATCTTGTCCTAGATCATTAAACATCTAAATAAAAGACAATTATTGAAGTTTTAATATAGATGCATTAAAAGGCTATTTGACCGGTACCTTTGATCTCCCATTTATATCAAAGAATTCATACGATTTGCCTCTCTGCATAGCGAACAAAACGTTCTCTTCCTATGAAGAAATATTATAGCAAAAGTTAAAATAGTTGTTTTTCGAAGATGAAACTTACGATGCAACAATGCATCATTTATTATTGCCGAAACCTATTTTTATACGATAAATCAGATGACACGCAATCACCTTTTCTGAGTCATTCGAAAAAAAAAATGGCTTAAATTAAACGGATCTTCTTCTTCCTTTTAAGGCTGCATAATCTGGGATGGGCTGAGACAGATAGGCAAATATTATCGTAAATGACACTACTGTATAGAAATAAATTGTCTGTTCTCTGAATTTTAGAAAAAGTCGTTACGCAGTAGATTTAACTTTCAACAGGAGTTATTTATTCTGTTATCCGAGAAAAGCTCTGTAATCACAAAAGAAATAGTACTGAATTTATGTATTAGTATATGTACTAATTTAAAATATTTTTAACAGTGATTAATTTTGCGGATTAAATTCTTTAAAATCTATATGTTATTTCAGCACACAGTGCCGAAATTAGTTTCAGTTTCCCAATTGTAGTGGTGATTAGATTTCGCAAATATTTAGTTAGAAATATAATTTGTTTATGCAAGTTACATAAGCTGACTACAACTTCTTGTATTATTTAATTCATACATATCTATTTTTGTAGAAATTTAACTAATTTATTTCAATAATTTTTAACGTGTTGTTCCATTATTTTTATCTTGGTGGGCAAACGTCCTGTCAGCACTTAATTCTTAGAGAATGTTTTAATAACACTAATCAGCCAACTTTATGTTGTGTTATATTTTTTAGTTTTTGCTTATTAATTTTTATGTATTTTTTTTTATCACTGGATCCGAAAACGGTATTCATTTTTATTCATCACGTCAAAATTTTCGAAAATCGTAAATTTTAAAGTTAAAAAGTTTAAATCTGTCACAGAATTTGTCAAAGCCTCACGAAAGAATGGTAAATACTTGAAATACATCTGGCGACAAATTTCCAGCTTTATCAACCGACAAAATAAAAGAGAGTGAATTTACCGGTCCTAAACAATATCGAAGTTAAAAAGTCAATAACAGTTAAAAACTGTCAAAGAATTAGTTAAAGCCTTACGAAAAGAAGACGAATGTTTTAAATACTTCTGCGACAAATTTCCAGCTTTATCAATTGAAGAAATAAAAAGAGTAGATTTACCGATCGTAATCAATATCGAAATTAACCCATTAGTGCCTAGCGTCCCTTTTTAGGGACGATTATAAAAAAGGCAAGAAAGCACTTTTCACACCTGTAAATAGAAAGAAAAATAAGCACTATTTTTCACGAGACAAATTCCTCAATAAATTAAGATAAAAATTATTCTTTTTTTAAAAATGGTGGGAAACCAAAAATTTCATTTTTAATAAAGAAAACGATTTGGTCATTAATGGGTTAAAAAGTTTAATAAATGTCAAAGAATTTGTCAAAGCCTTACGAAAAGAAGGCAAATGTTTTAAATACGTCTGCGACAATTTTCCAGCTTTATCAACCGACAAAATAAAAGAGAATGGACTTGAAGGTCCTGACATTCGATAAGTTTTTCATAGATGCTAACTATGAGAAACAAATGGAAGTTAAAGAAAAAGGAAAGCCTTGGAAGCCTTTAGACACAGAGTGAGTTTCCGACCAATAAGAAAGAACCAAACTTCAAATCATTTTTTAAGAAAATGCTGCAAAAGAACTTTTGGTAAGGCTCAGACAAATTGCCTCGACAGATTTTTGTTATGTGTTTTTACTTTTTATACTTTTAGTTTACGAATTGCAAAAAATCCTGCCATGATATTTAAAATTGAAGGTCAAATACAGATTCAGCGTAAATTCCTTGGAGGGCGGTGGGATAAAATATATCCCACTTAATTTTAATTGCAAAATGCCACATTGACACCAGAATTTTGAAATGAAAATTTTAACTTTATCAAGTGCGTGAAGAAAAACATTTATCTATTTTGAAATAAATTTGGTTTTAAATTTTGCTGTCATACAGCCGTTTCAGAATTTTATGAATAGAAGTGCCTTGCCCCTCAAGGGGTTAAATTACACCTAAGAAAATTAGTTACAAAAAGCTAAAGATTCAACAATCGCATCTGTTTTACAATATCAATTTTTTTTAATTTTTTTTAATATGTGCTACAAATACATAAAAATTAACTACCAAAAATGCAAAAACACAACCATCGCATGTTTGTGTAACCGATTTTTAATGAAAATCTTTATAACATTTAATAGCATTCCGAAAACTTAAGTCTAAAATATTTGGCATTAATATAAAGTTTTACGATTCTAGCAAAAAAGTATGCCATTCCATATCTTACTTCTCAAGTTTCATTTAAAATTCTTTATAGCGGATCAGTTTCATTAAATTTTAAAATATTTCTCTGAATGCCTTTTAAAATATCCCATTTGTCAGACAGTTCCAAATCATAAATTTCCTTTTGCAGAAATAAATAATACACTATTGACTAAAATCTCGATTTACGCAATATCTTAGAATATAAGAAGCAAAAAATCTACAAACTTTTCCATCTAGATCCTATTTTCCTTTTTTTTAGTATAAATTTTTTCCCGATTTCCACTAAGTACTAACCAAATTCTACGAAAAATTCTGTGACAATATCAGTTCTTACGTCACTACAATAGGATGAAAGCGCTGAGTTACACCATGAAATCTATCGTCTGTAAAAGAACCTACTGCCATCTTAAAGCCGTAAAATACTGCATGATTTGGACATAAAATATAGATTTCTGTAAAATGTTTCCGCTTTATTTTTCATATTCAACTTCCATTTCTTTTGTTTAGTTGACTTTCGAACGGAGTGATATATTCCGAGAATTTGAAAAGTAAAATAACAGTTGGATCGGTATTTCAAGTTATTGATTTGATTGTCACTGAGATTTTTCTTTCCAAAAAATACATGAAGAGGAAGTAATTATATGGTGTGTTTTTATGCAATGTAATATTTGATATAATATACATTCAGCTACCTACTTAATAAATTACAAATTTTGTCATTCCCTAATCCTTACGTCATTTTGATATTAAGAATAACAGAACGTTAAATTCCGCTTTTAGAGCAAAATTTTTTTAATTTTTAGAATATCTGAACGTAGCACATTTACAATTTTTTCATCATCAATTTGTAGGTACTTGCATACAGGGTGTCCAGCAAATAACACCCTGATTTCAAATTTAAATTTCTCAAAAACAAATATCGATAGAATTATGCGGTAATCGGTTTGATTATTAGGAAAGCTGTAAAAATGTTATACAGAAGTTTCGAAGGGTGGATATTTTGAAAACATTAAGTTCTAATTGCAAAGAATGTTTGACATAACATTTTCTGCTTTAAATTGTTTGGTTTGAATGAGATTTTGGGCGGACAACGCCATATTTTTAAATCTTTTGGAAAAAATTTTTTGGAATTTCAGAAATTTCAAAAATTTTGTTCTAAAAATATGGCTAAGTACCCCGAAAAACTAGTTCTCTACAAGCAATCTAAAGCAAGAAAAACGTCAAGTCGAGCATTCTTTGCAATCAGAACATAATCTTTTCAAAATATTCACCGTTCGAAACTTTAGTATAACATTTTTACAGCTTACCTAATAAAGAAACCGTTTATCGCATAGTTATATCGATTTTTGTTTTTGAGAAATTTAAATTTGAAATCAGGGTGTTATTTGCTGGACACCCTGTATGTAATTTGTTTCAACTTTATATTGTAACTTATTTGTAAACCATATCAAAATTTACGCCTTTAACAAATTTTATTACGTTTTATAAAATTATTTTCAAGAACGATTTAAAAAAAAAATCGAATTCTATCGCGTGCAGACAATTATGAATGATAAATCAGTTTACACATTATATAATATAAATAGTTCAATACTTTTTTCAGACTGATATTCCACAGCGAAGTTAAAACTTCACAAATAAAAAGGAACAATTAAAAAACTAGAATTAAAACAAAAATTTAACAGACGTGTAATTTAATCAAGCGCTTAAATAGTAAAATTCATTAGAATTACTAAGAACTGCTCTAAGAACATGAATATTTGTCAAAAGATTTAATCTTAACTTGTAAATCATAACAAAATTATGTGTTTCGATAAAGGCGAGATTTTCTAAACCTAGCGAATTGCAAGTTCCTGAAAATATATTCATACAATACATTTTCAACATTTTAATATTTATAAATTTGCCTTACGAATTTTTTATCATTATGCTTCTCCTTTTCTCTACATTAATAATACTTCTCGTGCTTCTTTTAAACTTTTCAAAAACAGTAACTTCAAAAGAGGGTTAAAACCTCATCCGAACATGAAAGTATTAAATTTTCATAAATTAACGCAATTATATCCAGGTATTATTTATCAGATTAACTGAAATTTGAAACGAAAGGGTTGATTTTTCAAAACAACTTCTTACAGTAATTTTCGCGAATCCAGTAATTTAACACAGTTTAAGCAGAATGTCTTTGATTTAAACAGATAATTGCAGAGGAATTTAATTGCTGAATTTCACTTAGGATGGAACGCATAATGATATTCAAAATAACATGTATTAACATTGTCGACAGTTTTTTTAAAATCACTCTTTGAGATTTAATGTACCAAAGCAAATTTTTCGATGAAAACTGCTAAATGTTTTTGATGGTTAGAAATTTTTAGTAAACGTATTACGGTAAGATCATTGTCGAATTAATATAGTTTTGGAGAGAAGATCAACTGCTGATTCATTTTGCTATGTTAAATTAAATACAAAACAAATAAGTACTACAAATTATTCGCATTAACTTTATAGGATATTTAACCATTAGAAATGATATTGGTATCCATTTCTAATCGTAATTTTCATATGTTTTTTTTATTCTTAACAGTGATTGTACATTATACACAGCTGAAGACATCAAAAGGATAAATATGGGTTACGAAAGCGTAAAAAAATGCGGAAGGATTAAGCATATATCAAAGATATGTTTACACGCAAAGGTAGAAGAAAAAACAAGTAACAGCAGATTTATTTTATTGCTGATGCAATCCTAAAAATGTTGATTCTTTGGCATTAATGATATCAATTATATTTTTTATAAGTTATTGTTTTTATTTTATTTTATTGGAATATATATTTTTAATCTGTATTAAAAAATGCTCAAGCACGAGAAAAATTAAAACCATTGCTTTATACACCAATCTTACTGGGACTTAGCAGAGCTTTCACGACTCCTGCTTTTGTATACAAGTCAAGTATTTAAATAGAGAAAATATGTCTATTTAATTGGAACATTTGGCAAATTTAAAAGAATAATATTTTCTCTAAGATTATAGTAGTGTGCATACAGCCGGATACTTGGAAATTTTGACTTTGATTCAATTACTCATGACAAAACTTGTCATTAAAAAAAAAAAAAAAAGGCCCAAGGTTTTGTTAATATTGTAGAAAATCGAAATCATCGGAAATACTGATGCCAGATTTAGAGTGGTAATTTAAAAAATAAATCAGACTATATTTTCATCATGATAAACTAAAAAGTGATGTAATACAAAAATATTATAATATAACTCAACAGTTGCATTTTATAAAGTTCTATTAGCTTAAAAATTTTTTTGTTAGTGTTTTTTTTTTTCGTTTAATTAATTTAGGATTTTCATTTATAATTTTTGTTTATTTTTATATTAGAATGTTATTTTTTGTTGAGATGTAAAACTTCTTTGTGCTAATCGTTTTTAGAGGTATCATATTACCATTTTAAACATTTTAGTTAAATTTTTTGCACTTTTCATCTTTGCTGTTCTCTGTTTAGCCCCTTCAATATTTGATACTTGTCATTCTCTTTGGAATATGTTAGTCTTTTTTATATTGAAAAAATTTCATTTTAGATTTCAAAAAAGGGGAGAACGAAACAAATTGTGCTATAAAACTTTCAATAATATAAATTCCTATGCCCATGCAATACTTCAAATGGCATATTTTAGTGTAAATTACTTTACATAAACGGTAACTGTTTTCTGCATATTTAAAAACGTCAGATGAGATTTCACAAAATCAAAAATCTACACGGATCTTTCCAATAGACATAACTTCCTTTATTTCTGATTCTGTGAATAATTTCATTTGTTAACATTCATGTATTTAAAGACTTAACTGGTCAACATTAAAAAAAAAAAAAAAAACTTTCAAATAATGCCTTTATTTTGCTTGTTTTAAAGAATTTTAAGCTTTTATCGCCAGTTTTTTCTAAACACAAGTTTTTGTCTAATTGAATCACAAAAATTCTCGAATAATACAAATTTACTGGTGAGAATATTAAATCGTGATTTGAAACCAATACGGCAAATTATGATTGGGAAAACAGGTTGCCCATATGGGCAAATCAAGGAAGCGGTTTAGTATAAACTAGCCTTCTCTATTTTTCTCTAAATTCAATATTTAAGGGTGTATTTCGATTCAAACTGCTTATTTTCCGATTTTTTTTAATCCACTTTTGCTCTCAAACTCATCAAACTCGCAGATTCTCTTATTTAGAAACTACACAAGGTGCCGTGACTGTCCATTCTTTGATAAATGCAGAAAATATTGCAAAAAAAGGCAATCATTTTTAACAGATTTTTCTGAAACGGGAGATTTGGGGACAAAAAAAATGTCATGCTGAGTAGATAATTGTTCATAAATCAAATTCTAATGAATGGAGATTTAAAATGACAGCACACGGCACCTTGTACGCCTTTTCAAAATTCCCCTCAGCAAGTTTCATGTTTCTACTTTTAAAAGTGTGTCTGAAATTAAAACGGAAAATTTCGAGCTGTTGAAGTTGGAAAAGCGTTTTTTCGAATACATCCTTAATGGCTAACTTTCTATCATTGTCGTAATCCATAAACGTGGTTACAAATGCCGTGTTTGTGTCCTTTTTCATGTAATGGGAATTGGGAACTTTATATATTTTGTTTTGGTTTTCATATTTTGAAGGTTTGAAAATCCTAGCAAATTATGAGAAATCCCTTATGAAATGTGAACTGTTACGCATTACACGATTTTTTGGATTATTATTTTACCAAAAAGATCTTTTATAGATTTATCAATATGTAAAAGGTCAACATAAATGATTTTCACAAATTTATTGTAACAAGAATAGATATTGGAAAAATAAATGCACTATTTAACTAATAAAAATATAGTTGTTATTTAATTAGAAAAGCATTTTTAATTTAATGGGCAGTGATTTAAGATTTTATATAATTAATTAGCATAATTAAAGCCCCCAAAATTCTAGACTGCTATCAATAAATCAATTTACATTCTTTTAAACTATTATCACTATCTAAACGAAAAATCCTCATATAGATAATCAATTATTTACCCAAATTTGCCATAAAGAGGATTCACATTCAAAAATAAAACACGATTATTAATATTCAAATTATCCTAAATAAATCCTTGAAAGGATTTTAATCCCTGTTTAAAGAGATTAACGAAATGAAAGGAATGACGAGATGCACATAGCCACTTTAGAAAATGCTCCTGAAGAAGTGATGTATATTAAAGATATTCACGTGAATTTCAATAAAATATCCTATCATCTGAGGATTTATTGAGTTATTTTAAACATTTGAGGTATTCGTTTTAAAAGACACGTTTGTGAAATGAAAATAAAAGTTTCGAAACATATTAATTTGTCATTGGAATACCATTAGCATTAATGATATCCTAATATTTCTTCGTATATGAATTGAAAATTAGTAAAATTCCATGTATCGAATGTAAAATCATGAAATATTGTAAATTCGAATTGTAGCTTTATTTTTAGCTTCATATTCTCATCATCTTCAGCTGTAGATAATTTCAGATGTTAACATTTAGGAACTTAAGAATAAACTAGTATTTTCTATTTTTCTCTGAATTCAATATTTAATGATTAACCTTCCATCATTGTCATAATCCTTATGACAAAAGCAACGAAACTCGTATGACATGGTTTCAAACATGATTTTTGTATACTTCTTCATACAATAGAAGCTGGAAGAATTATATATTTTCTTTTGGTATTCATATTTTCAAGGTTTGAATACCTACCAAATTATAAGGAATCCCTTAAAAAAATGTGGTCTGCTACGCATTTTACATTTTTTTTTTTGGGGGGGGGGGGGGATTAAAATCAAAAAGACCTTTTATAAATTATCAATGTGCGAAAAGCAAACATAAAGTTTTCCCATAAATTTACTGTAACAAAGGCAGATACTGAAAAAAAATACATTATTCAACCAATATGTATATAGTTATTGTTTAATTACAAAAGTATTCCTAGTTTAATGGTCAGTGATTTAGGATTTTATATAGTTAATTTATTCAAATAAAATCCCCAAAATTCTAGACTGCTATTAATAAATTTGTTTGCATTCTTTTAAACTATTATCAATATCTAGACGAAAAATCCTCATTTAGAAAATTTATTATTTACCCAAATTTGCCATAAAGAGGATTCACATTCAAAAATAAAACACAATTATTAATATTCAAATTGTCCTAGATAAATCCTTGAGAGGATTTTAATCCCTGTTTTAAAGAGTTTAACGCGACGAAAGGTATAAAGAGATGCATATAGCTACTTTAGAAAATTTTCGTAAAGAAGTGATCTTTATTAAAGATATTTAGCTGAATTTCAATAAAATATCCTACCATCGGAGGATTTATTGAGTTATTTCAAATATTTGAGGTATGCGTTTTAAAAGCACGTTTCTGAAACGAAAATAAAAGTTTTGAAAAGTATTATCACTAGAATACCATTAACATTAATGATTTCCTAATATTTCTTCATATATGAATTGAAAATTAGTGGAATTCCAACCATTAAATGTAAAATCATGAAAAATTGTAAATTTGGAATGTAGCTTCATTTGTATCAATTATTTAGCTACTATCATTTGTAATTTCTACTGAATGACATGAAAATAATCTTAAATTTAACTTTAAACATATTAAAAATTTACGACCTCAAATATTTTTAAAATAAATTGTTTTTAATAGATATATTTATGTAAAGATGGGAGAGCTCTGTATTTGTACGAACATCCTTGTTTTCCAAGTGAAGTACCAATATTCTTTTGATAAAAAAAAAAAAATAAAAATAAAAATAAATAAATAAATAAATAAATAAAATGTGATTTAAAACCAAGACTTTTCGTCTTATTTGAGAAGGGTTTTTCTTTAAAAAAAATACTAATACGGAGGATTTTTCTAACCTGGAGATTCCAAGACCTATAGAAACGATAAGGTTGAAAATTTAACTCGTAGATTACAAAAAAAAAAAAAAAAAAAAAAAAAAAAAAAAAAAAATAGCGTGACAAATTAAAACTTTTATTAAAATGTTTCAAAAATTTATTAATGTATTATTATTCGGCAAAAATACAAATGTAACAGTGAAAAACAACTTCAAAATAATTATATTAATAAATAATAATGCTAAACAACTAAACATTTCTTAAAAACAAAACAAAATCAACAACAAAAACAAAACATGCCTAATTGTTTCATGTTGTAGATTTTATATCTTGGGTATCTTCTTTTTGCCGTAGAATGGTATTCCATACAGGATGGTGAAATTGAACTGGTTTGACATTCATGACAATTCAGGAAAATCTTTTATTTGCAGAAAATTATTTTAACTACGCGTAGTTTAATTTCTTTGTGCAACGTTTTCCAACAAAGTTGAAAAGGGTTTACACATTCGATTTGTCTGTCTGTCTGTCGACGCTCTAAATCCCGTAAAAATACTCGGACTTTCATACAACTGATAAAGTTTATTTAGGGTCACCAAAGCATAGTTGCTATCCAATATGAAGTATGTATGATTAATGGTTCATTTACAGGTACACTCAAAATAATTCGATTGCATTATTGTATATGGGGAATAATCATTTGGAGAGTATTTTAATGACATTATGCTATTTCAAATGTTTCGAAAATGATATAAATCACTGTAATTCACTACGATTACTTTCAAACAGAACATTCATAGCATTTTTTTTAGCATTTTTAATTTACAAGAGCATACAAAAGAAACCAGTTTTGCGTAATAATTCCTGAAGAGTACGTTTTAAAATTCGGTATGCTCTTTTAAATTTCATTAGTTTTTTGCATATTATTTTTTATTTATAAATTCTATGTCTCATATGCAAGGCTGTACAAAACTATTCGCATACCATACTCCTTATTAGAGAAAATTGCTGAAGCGGAATTTTCAACTGAAATATATATATTTCTGTTAAATGAACTAAATTTAGGAATGCATGTTGCTAATAGATACAAACTCTATACCACATAAAGGGCTGCTAAAAAATTCTGATTATTTTCCGATTGTAGATGGAAACAACTGAAATACGGTTTTGAAATTCGTTGTAGATTTCTATATAATGAAATGAGACGTAATATTTTAATTTTTTTAACCATGCAGTTTAATTAAATTATTCTGAATGTGTTGGAAGGTGTTTTATAACCTATACACTGTAAAAAAAATTCTGCAAAGGTACTAAACATTTTCTAGGAGACTGGGATTCCAAGAACTTTTCATGTAACGATAACAGGAAAAATCCATGTAACTGATTCTAAAACTAGAATTTTTGCTGTTACCGCTACAGGAAAAGTTCTAGGAATCCCAGTTTCCTAGAAAAAGTTTAGTACCTCTACAGAATTTTTTTTACAGTGTACTTATCGCATGATTTTTTTCTTTCGCTTAAATAAATTTCAAATAAGCAACCTCATCGATGACGAAAAGGCATTCAGTCACATGACTACATTACAACATCAGTAAACTTTGCTTCTGAATTCAATTAATTAATGACGCTTTTTAAGAAAAAATCTTTTACTCATTAGCTCAGAAATGATTAATTATCGCATATTTTTTGTTCGTTTAAGGAGTTCATTATCATCATTCATTGCCATACCACTTAAGATTTTTGCCTTCTCCATATATATATCAAAAATTGAGTGGAACTGCATTTTTCTTTCACCTTCCCACATCCCTTAAGCTTTATAATTCGTCTTACAAGAAGGAAGCGGAAGCCCCTGGGAAATTAGCTCACTTGCTAGCTTCCGTTTCCGTAGAAATAGCAGGTGCGAGCCGAGTGGCAAGGCCGGAATGATTCATTATGAATCTTCTCCTGTCTCTACTGCGATATTAACGAGAAATAACTGCACTGTCGCATATGAAATTTTCCACAATGAAAAGCGTCATTCCTGTCTTCCATATATTAAAGAATGCTTTTTTGCTTGTTTGTTTGTTTACCATCGAAGCTATGATTTATTGTACCTAGGCATGCTGAGTTTATCGACTATAATCACAAAATATCTTTTGTTATTTAAATATGAAACCTCCAGCAATATTAATAGTTAAATTTACAAAATTAATATAAAATGAAATGTATTTCATCTTTACTTGAGGAGGAAAACGCATTACTTATTATTACACGCATTTAAGATAGATTTTGTGCATTGTGAAGATATATTAAGCTCGCAAACTTAATATGCCATACACAGAAAATTAATTCTTTAAATGCATATATATTAATACTGTTTGACAATCCTAAACGCATTTAAATACGAGTCGGAAAAAAAGTTTCTTTTTAGCGACTGTTGACAGAGATGTGTATGAAATATAAAATAATATCTTGAAACATTAAAGATAATATGTAACTATATTTTTCTACATAACTGCCTAGTGAATTGAGACATTTGCCATATTCTATTATAAGCTTCAAAAAGTCCTCCTAGAAAACATCAGGACACTGCATACGAAAGAAGCGTTGAACGGCTTGTGTGACTTCAACATTGTTTTCAAAACTGTAGTCAAGTATTGCTTTGATCTGTAGTAACCATTCACGTCCGCCAGGTCTCGGTTTGTCCAGTACTTGCTGACGCCCCTCACTGAATTGGCGGTATCATCTCTATGCCATTTACTTCCACATCATATCTGATTCAGAGACTTCCACGTGACGGTTATGAATTTCTTTTCCCGATACTGCGCTTGCCCAATCTACAACAAGCATATCTGACATTAAAGAACGTCACGATGGATGGTTAATCAGATTCTCGATTTATCCCACAAGCGTTCATCAAAAGCCAATCAAATACCGCGTCGCTTGTGGGAAACATTGCGAAAACTCTGCCCCGTACTAGTGGACATTTATAGCGGACAGCTGCTCTCATTTCCTTCTTTGTCTCGAATTCAAAATGCACCTTCTCTCCATCTCTATCGAAACCAGAATGATGTAGGGCCGTTATATTTTCCTGTAGGGCTTTTTGAAACTTATAAAAAGGCATGACAAATGCTTCAACTCACTTGTCACTTTTGTAAATAATATACTTACATCTTATCTTTAATGTTTCATTATATATTTTGTATTTATACACATCACTGTCTTTATAGTCGCCTGGGAAGACTTATTTCCGGACTCGTATTTAAATGAGCCAGGGTTTTAACAGAATTAATATATATACATTTAAAAAACCAATTATCTGTATATGGCATATTAGGTGTACGAGCTTGATACATCTTCATAATGCACAAAATTTACATTTTATCTATACTGTTTCTTTCCTTTTTTAGCTCACAGGCTATCATAGCCTGAGAGCTTATGTGCCCGTCCGTTCTGTATGTACGTTCGTACATGCGTTCGTGCGTAACGCGATAACTCATGATAAAAATATTCGATCCACTTGAAATTTTGTATGTAGGTATATCCTGACAAGGCGCTTCACTGATTAGTTTTTGGAGTTCATTCGATATGTATAAGAGGGGGAACGGGAGGCTCATGCCCCTCCCCTTAGTTGATATAAATGGGATTTTCATACAGAATTAAGTTTTCGTTTAAAATTTAGATTAGGAAAAATTTAGATTAGGATCATTCTGATGAGGCGATTCCGTGACTGTTATTAGATGTTCATTGAATAAGTATAAATAGGGGGAACTAACCCCCCCTTTAATTTATATAAATGGGTTTTTCAAGCAGAATTTTCAGATTTCGTTCAAATCTCTGAATAGTTTTGGAAGTTTAATGGTTAAGTATAAAAGAGGGGGATAACTCCTTTTAAATTATATAAATGCTAAATGGGTTTTTATTAAGAATTATCTCATTTGCTCTGAATTATGGGCATAGATTTTTTAATATGATAAAGCATGTCTTTGATAGTATAGGAGGTTCAATGATTAAGTATAAAAAAAGAGGAAAGGGGAGAGCTGTTTCCTTTTCTTAATTTTTTTTCGAACGGAATTAACCCTTGAAAATATAAGGCTTTAATGTACAATTAGTATTTGTAGCGTGTGAGCTCAATGCCATCAGTTTAACTGGGCAGTATTCTTTTTTTAACCTTATGTCATATATTTTTTTCGGTACTACTAGGATATCCCGTCGACCAAAATATTATCGCCAAATTATAAGATTAAATGCCAATAATGGGTGATCGTGAATGTCAATTCAATGGCATTAAATACGATACACATGTTTAAAATTTCATTAAATGATTTTTATTTCGACTTTTTATTTGTATTTTTATTAATATTCTACTAATTATTTGTTTTTTATTATTATTTAAAATAAAAATTACGTCAATATGTATAATTTGGCGATTTTTACAATTTAGACGGGATAACAGAGTAGTACCCTTTTTTCATATTTAACGTAACATTAGTGCAAAAAAAATATTCTAGCTATCTTGCCATTTGTGACGATTGTGATGTCACCTTTACGCTGCATCATCTCGATATGCTTAGGTAAAAATTTATTTCGAATTTAGTCCTCCATGTCCCGAATTATAAATCCGAAATTCGCTTCTCTTTAATAACTATGTTCGTTTATGTGAGACGATATCCAAAACAACTTATATATTTACAATTTGACTTTAAGATGGATTTTTAAATAAAACTGGTTTAATAAATCGATATTTCGAGTCTTTTTATATAAAGTATTTACAACAATATACAGTTATGAAAACATTCCAATTCTTACAAGAACAATGCAAATAAATGTACTGTGTTCTTTTCTGATGTAGTAAAGAGTTCCAACTACAAAAAGTAGTTTGTAGTTGGAAATTTTTTGTAAAATATTTAATAGGACGAAAGCTAAATCTATGTAAATGGTTAAAAAAATAACTACGCTGAAAATATTTAGTTTCGGCTGTTTCGCTTTTCCTAGTGAATATGATACAGCAAAGTATTTTTTGTATAAAAAGAACAATATATTTTTATTAGCGGACGGACTTTTATATTGCATTTTTATGGGGTTTACAAATCCCTTCGGAGCATAAAGGGATAAATTCATTTTCAAAACTCTTTGCTTCTATTTTTCGAAAAACAATCTTTTAACGATAGGAAAATGTGTTGAACACGTTCATTTAATTTATTTCAAAAGGAAATATTTAAATATACCTTACACTGTTTGTTACTTTCAAATTTGAAATACAAACATATTTGCAAAGCGAACTTCCATACATCACTTCGAAAAACAAACTTCTATAAATAAATCCAATGTCTGTGAACGTAAATTCTTTGATCAATTCCGTCTTATGCTCGAATGGAAAATCACAATTTAGCCAGTTGATTCTCGGCAAAGTTTGGCGATGATAAGCAAAATCTCGTCGTACAACTGAGATAATATACATAATATCAAGTTAATACATTCATGTTTACTTTTATAATTAATGCGTAAAATACAGGGTTGCTAAAGGTAACTATTTACTCAAGTCGTACAGCTATTTATAGAAGTAAAATGTATGTTTATAATATCATTGTTGTTGTAGGAATATACGATAAGGAACCTGAAAATATAAAAGATCATGATTTTAAAATAAGTTTTTTATTAATGATTCACTTGGTTTTTAACATGCTATCAAAATATAGCAATGTGCAATTCCCACTGCTAATTTGTATTTGCAAATTTTAAAATCAATTTATAATTTAGCTTCTGGTATAAGGTACGAACGTAAGGAATATCAATATTTTACATGACATTTTGTAATTTCTGTTTTCCTCTTTAAGTGAAGTTTTTTATAAAGTAGCCTACGCAATAGAATGAAGAAAATCTTTTTTAAAATAGTTCGTCTGTTGAACATTTGAAATATAATTTAATCAACTTTATGATGTTTAGTATGGCTCTAAACTTTCTGATTATTTTCGAAGAATCTATTCATTCAAAATATCAACAAAAGAGCTTTTGATATTACCTGAAACCTTATTTCCCCATCTTCATTAAAATTTTCAATCACTGAAATCGTATGTTTTTTAATATCAGCTAAGATGAAATTTGAATGAATGGGATTCTTTTCAGTTTAATTTTCTTAACAAAGCAAACGTACGTTAAAAAAATATTTCAATTAAAATTCAATTAAATTAAAAACTGATTTTTTTGTAATTCAATAAGAATAATTTAAAGAGTATTTTTATTTTTATATATGTACATAAATACTTTAAATCAAATTTTGGTATTGAATTTTATGAAAAAATATTAAATATTGGCAATTATTTTCTTGTATTTTCCTCTGGGCTCAATTATCCTTTCATCTTTTCAATTTTGTATTTATTAAACTACTAGCTGTTCTGCCCGGCGTTGCCCGGGTTCATCAAAAAATAGCAAGAAGGCTCTGTTGTAACAAGATCCAACGACGATGTATTTTCTGTTGTAATCATAACATTTCTTTTCATTCAATCTGTGAAGTCTCTGTTCTTCGTTCTCTTCATATAATTTTCTTTTCTTATACTCATCATTTCTGGACAATCGCTCTCGACGCTTTTCTTCTGATTCTTCGCTGAGAATCTTTCGATTTATTAATCTTTGCTTACTTAATCTTTCTCTTCTCTTTTCTTCAGTCTCATCGCTGAGAATCTTTCGATTTATTAATCTTTGCTTACTTAATCTTTCTCTTCTCTTTTCTTCAGTCTCATTTTCTCTTCTTTTTCTATTCTGCTCTCTTTTCTTCGCCAGTCTTTCTTCTCGGTGTTCTGGGGTTTCGTTTGCATATCTTTTTTTATTGTTAATGAAGAGGTCTTCCATTTGTTCTTCCATCTGTTCTTCTTTCTGTTCTTCCATCTGTTCTTCCATTTGTTCTTCCATTTGTTCTTCCATTTGTTCTTCCATTTGTTCTTCCATTTGTTCTTCAATTATATTCGACGATTCACTGTTTGAGAGCCTATCTGTCCTTTTATTTATAGAAGTTCAAAATGAAAAAAGATTTTCTTAGCAGACGATTTTTTGTGATAAATACATTATCTGTTTTATATTTCTTCTGCTTTATTCCTTTTATTTATAGAGTTCAAAATGAAAAAAGATTTTCTTAGCAGACGATTTTTTGTGATAAATACATTATCTGTTTTATATTTCTTCTGCGTTTACCTAAGCTGTGTAAAATCTCTATAAATAAAAGGTATAGAGGATGAGAGCCTATCTGTGCCTCAATTATCCTCAGAATTCCTTTTATATATATAGATTTATCGTAATTCAAATACACTCAAAACTATTTTCTTATTCAATAAATATCATTTCAAAGATCTCATATTTTCGTAATTTGATTTTCATATAACAGAATAAACTTTATAATGGTTTTATATATTTAAGAAGTTGAGAAAATAATAAGTACAATATCCCAAGTTTATATAAGGCCTGTTGGGTCAAGAAAGAAGTTTGATATATTCGAATGTTCTTTATGATGAAGATTCTTTGATGAAAGATTAAAATTTAGATAGAAGATGAAAATTTAGAAGCAAATGTTTTGTATTTGTCTCTAAATCTTTTATTTGTTTTTTTTGACAATTTTCCAAATAAAAATTAACGACGTAGACTTACACTTACTGTGGAGACAAAAAATTAAAGATGGACCCTTATTTAACTGCTTCATTTCAGCTAATGAATATTGGGACAACGTTGCAATTTTTAATACAAATTCATTGCCCTATTTCTGGGCTATGCTTAGTCATATTTGTTGGGAGTCTAATTTAATTAGAATTAATCACATAAATATTAAGAGATTCGCGACTAGTTTGCACTGAGTGGATCTCTTAATACGCCTGCTGTGTCTTTAAATGTTAATTAAAAAACCCTTGAAAAACTCGGTGAACCTAAGTGACTTTGCAACTTTACGACCTCCTTTCGATTCAAACTTAACACAATGCCAAATTTAAACTTTGAGCAAGTTTTGCCATAGCTGCACCGTAAAAAGAAAGATTATTACTACGCTTAATTTAGTTTTATGAAATGTCAGATGAAGTTTAAATATGCACTACTTTTATTATCAATACCGAATTAAGTTCATCAGAAGGAGATTTGAATAAAATTAAAAAAAAGCTACACAGAACTGCAATATTTTATATTATTTAACTTTAATATCTCTTTAAACTTTTATGGCATATATACCAATTCATACTTTTCTAGTATATTCAGCTGTACCCATTCCAAAGTTGTATAGTTTTTTACAAAGTCTTGCTATTTTTTTTTAGCAACGATATTTTTAACAATAGAGTAATAATTCATATATTTACTATACGGAGCCCTCAGAGGGCGCGTATTACTGGCATTTGACTGTTTACTTTGAAATGAACTTGGTCTATTATGATTTTGAATGTCTAACATCTAAGTTAACAATTTCATTAACAATTTTCATTATCAATTTTTACCAAATTATTTAAGTTGGAAAATAATAATTGATAAGAAATTTATTTCGCGCGTCTGTTCCTGATCGCTAAATGTGCATTTATCTTTTCACATTTTATTTAATATTTTTTAAATGTTAATTAAACTATTTATTCATGTTATATTTTTACTATATTTAAATTTGTTTTCAACACCTGACTATTTCGTTTTCGGAACTTCATCTTCATAAATTTTTCTTAGTAGAAACACGTTTTACCAAATTAGTTTCGTTAGGCTTTAACATTGACTGTTGTCGATAATTTTCAACGAGAATAAATATTATAATAATTTCGTCATAATAACGGTATAGTTTTTGAAAATACTGTGACTTAATTTTTCAACAAAAATACTGTTAATTTCAAGATTAGTTGGGGGAATGTTTTAAAATTAAAGTTTAACAAGTTTTGGGTAATCGATAATAATGTAAACTAGTCGAATGTGCCTATCTCAATATTTTCTTCTTTCTCATGCATGTTAATATTTCAATGATACTACTTCAATATTATAGGTACTTCAGTTAAACACCAACTTTGACTTTCAACTTCACACTTTACAACTAGATTTTTTCTATTTTTAAGAAAAAAAAATTCAAAATCTATATACTGGTCTAAAACTGGAAAAAATAGTAAAAAAAAAAAAAAAAAAAAAAAAAACTATTCAAATTTTCAGCAGAAATGACGGAAAAAATG
This sequence comes from Maratus speculifer, assembly GCA_964019185.1. Lineage (NCBI taxonomy): Eukaryota > Metazoa > Arthropoda > Arachnida > Araneae > Salticidae > Maratus > Maratus speculifer. The sequence goes on from CAXHSM010000438.1 coordinate 1,309,281, forward strand.
CAACTACAAAGGCATATTCTGGCAGAATGTTTCCAAATTCAAGAAAAATCTGCTGGTCACAGCGAAAAACATCCACAAAAAATTAGTACAATTCTATGTATAACTTCATGCATTTTTTGATGGTACAATAATGGAAATGGCACTAAATTGCTATTACAGCGCCCCTTTTTGATGGAATATGTCCCAATTCCAAGACAACCTTGTTGGCTATTTCAAAAATTTGCACAAAAAATTGGTTCAGTTCTATATATAACCTCATCCAATTTTTGATCATACAATGAGGACACACAAGCAGACATTTTGTAGAAAAATGTTTTTCGGTATTTCTGAAACGTGTAAATATGTCAAAAATCGGAAATCGAAAAAATAAATAAATAAATAAACCCTCACGTAATAGTGCTATTGATGTCCTTACAGAAAGAATCCATCGAAATTATGATAAGAAGAAATGAAGTTTGATAACATCATTTTATGTCGCTAAACTTTGTATGTTAAAATACTCTTTAGAAACTAATTTTATTCTTCTTATAATTTTCAAGATTACACCACGTGATTCTCCTTCGTTATATTATTTGAATGTTTATTCTAATTTTTGTTAGATAAATGATGGCAATGCATATTTCGCATTTGTAATTGGTTAAAGCAATAATTGACTGGTAATGTAATGAACTTTTAAATTACAAGACAGTTATACTCTGTTTTGGAAGTAATATAACAGCATTTTCCTGATGAAGATGTAAGCTAAATATCGAAACGTTGATTGTCTTTACTTTAGCTATTAGTCTTTACAATAATTTTTACAACATTTAGTAAAATTTTTATTTTTATTTGACCTTTATTTGTAGCATTCATTGGTGTAAATATTCATCTCTTTCATTGAAAAAGAATTCGATTACAATACTTTCCGCTTTGTAAAGTATTAATGAATTAGTTCTTAATATTGCCTTTATAATTTATTTTCTTGTTATTAGTGGATATTTTATTGCAAGCGTGTGAAATTCATATCAAAACTAAATTATTTTATCATTCAACTGCTTAATAGCGGCAATTTTTTTTTTGATTGGTTTAATGATGAGAGAAATATATACAGATTATATAGACACATTCCAGAATAATTTATGATAAGAAATTTAAAAAAAATCTGGGAATGTTTATTTATTTAAAATTTTAACATATGGTTAAAATTTGGTTTGTCTGCTGATTAACATTTGTTAAAAATAAAATTATTAAATGTTACATAAATTTCTAGTTTAAACTTTTATTTAAGTACTTATTCAAGAATGTGCTTGAACAGACTAATACTAATATTCACATATCAGCATTCTTTATAATACGAAACCATTCAAAATGAAAAAGAAATACATATATATATATATATATATATATGTATATGTATATATATATATATATATATATATATATGTATATATATATATATATATATATATATATATATATATATATATATATATATATATATATATATATATATATATATATATATATAATTTTTTTAAACAAAATAATGAAAGCTATTTTATTATTAAATGCTATCATGATTAAAAAATTACCAAATCATTCAGAAAAATTTAAATAGATCTTGTAAATGTTGTTATTTATTTTTTTACCAAAATGTAACCAGATATTCCAGCTTTTTATCAAAATATCTTTTTGCGAACCTGGTACTCTATGTACCATAGTAGTTTTATAGTACAAAATAATAATATCCAGGGGTGTAGTCGTAAAAATAATAGAGGATATACGCTCTAAGCAGAGGGTATACGCTCAAGGCAGGGGGTACACCGTAGAATGTGTATACTATAAGTTTTCTTGAGAAACAGAGGGTATATGGTTCTCTTTTACAAAAACCAGAAGGCATACGGAGTATGCCCCCGTATGCCTTCCACTTCATCCCTGATAATATCGAATTTTTCTAAGAAAAAGGTTATAGACGGTACAAAAATATAATTTTAACAATGGTACATATATTTTTATTAAAAAGCAAATAAAATGTTTTTCTGCAAAGTTAACTATGATCCTGACAAAAAACCAAACCAAACATCAGTCATTTTCATTATAAAAACGTACTGTATTCCTATGTACAAGTGGCACAGATCAGAAATTGAAAATAATCTACGCATATGTTTTATAAAGAATCCTTTTTAAACGAAAAATGACTGTATTCAAAATTTAAAAACAAACTAATCTAATATTTAAGAGAATTCCAGGTTCTTTTTACGAAGGATGGTGCTCCAACTGCTCCCTAAAGTCAATTTTTCCGAGCCGTCAGTAACCAATTTCTGTACGCACCTTTTACAGAAATGAATGAAATTTTAATCACAAAAAAATCTTATTAACATCATTTTTGCTGAATTTTACTAGAACTTTTTAACAATAAAAAGTTGTATGGATGTGAAATGTAGATACAATACATAAATTTTTAAAAAAATTCTAAATTCCCGATACGTTGAAATGTCATAGTTAGTTTTCTTTAAAATTTCCATCGCTGATAAATGTGCAACAGGAGGATGTAAGAAATTAAAGTTATTTTTTCGGAATAAATAAACTATTACTCTTAAAAACAAAAAAAGTTATCATTATTCAATCTTAATTATATTTTATTAGTTTTAAGTTTAGTAAAAATAAAGCAGTAATGTTTATATAAAAAGAAGTACAAAAGCTTTTTAAAACTCGAATTAAAATCACATTTTCTCGCAACCTCTATCATGTTCATTTATAGTACATAACTATAAATAAAATATCCCAATAATGGGAGAAAAAGTAACTCATGTTTAAAATATTAATTAGGGGGTAGTTTTTTCCACTTACAATCTACCTTCCTTCCTTTAATACCATCTAATTAGTGTAACATAAAACTCCTATGATAATCCTTTTTCCTAATCTTATCGTTATGCAATGTTTTCTAAAAATGTAATCCGTTATGAGTAGAGCAAGCATACTCTTTTAAGACGAGAAAAGATCATTATTATATTTTTTTTGTGCATGTTGTAATTGTAAGGTAAATCTTAGCAACAACTACAATAAAAAAGAATAAAGCTCTGCTTTTAAAACTTGATGCGCATATTTTTTATTTAGTTTTAGTTTATAAATAAAAATAAATAATTTAAGGAAACTTTGCAGTTATTTACTGTTTCGTAATATTAGGATTTATGGATTATGTCCTTACTAAAAGCTTTGAAAAATGAGTGCAGAACAAATATAAAATTTTATTTAATACAAATATCGAATTAAGTCAAGCAAAACGTATTTTTATCGTACATATTTCTTTGTAAATAAACATGCCAATACAAAATTTTAGTATACGTTATTAAAATTCTTTTTTGATATAATATTACAGATTTTTTTTTAGTATTTAGTCAGAGAACTGCATTTTAATTTACTGCATTTTATAATAAATCTATATAGATTAAAGCTAAAAAGTTTCTTTCGATTCTTTTTACGTCAAATTTTTATTTTAATATAAATGTTAGAGTTATGTAAAAATACATTATTTACATAAAATATTCAGCGTAAAAAGCATGAATAATTACACAAATAAAATTTTACAGCTATTTCGCGATATTAATAAGATTGTAATGCATAAATTAACGGTCAAAGGCTAGTATTACTCGCGCTCAGTGGGTTCATACAGTAAATGTATGAACTATTGACCCGTTGGGGACAAGCAACTGGTATATGGGTAATTCTATGAGTACATATCGTACAAGTCACATACTACGAATTTTGATACCAGTATTTTAGAACGAAAAAAATGATTTATTTTATCCGAGATGTTTCATTAATTGAATAAGGTTATTTAATTTTTTCAAAGATAATGGTGGCCAGCAATTTAGCAGTTACTAGAAATATGACTTACACGACAAGTGCTCATGGAAATACCCATATGTACCACTTAAGATTCTCAGAATCCTTTGTAACTGATGGGAAATAGTTTTTATTATTGTAAAGTTTACATTTTCACAATTCATCTCCAGAAAGTTTTCTGGTTTGAAAAATCTGTAGTGAAAGATTAAAAATTAAGCAAATAGGTCTAGTCGCAAAGGGGTTGGACTGCATTATTAAGGAAAAAATCTTTGCTAAAAGAATAGTAAGGCTTTAAAAAACTATACAACGTAGGGTGCGCTATAGCTCTATATACTAAAAAAGTATAAATAGGTAAAAAGTTTTAAAAATGTAATTTTTTTCGAAAATCATTATGAGCAATGCTTTTATACTTCTGCTGCGGTAAGTACCTTCAATTTTTCTGAGCACGTTTGCTAAATGCCGACAAATCGAAATTTGTGTGTAATGGAAAAATCCACTTTTTTTTAAACTATGCAGTCTAGAATAATCGCTATAGTCTTCCTGCTTTATTTAAAATAACATCTACTACCTTTAATTTTGTTCAAAATTTTAAATCAGTAGATTCAGAATTAGATGGGGAGATATATTTTTTCACTATAATTTTGATAATATCCCTGAAAATATAATACGTACCTAAAATTTAAAAAAAAATGCATTTTTTGAGTTAAGTGTTGCAAAAATTTTCACACTATATGCAAAGAAAAGATTTTTTTCATTTTAAGTAACTGAATACACTCCTCTACATTTTCTTTAACTATTATGTTGAATGTTTAATAATCTGTAAATATGTGGGTGATCTTATAATGGTTCCGTTTTTTACTTTTTAAGTATGAAACTCGAAAAAAAAAAAAAAAAAAAAAAAAAAAAAAAACAAAAGAGTCCTTAATGAATTCATAGACATTGTTTCAATGGGAAAAATGCTCTTAGGAAAACATTAAAGAGCTACTCATAAAATCCACATGATTTCCTCATTTTGGACTACAAATTGGATTTTTCTTCCTTTAAAATGGCCAAATTGCCAATACACTAATTCTTTGTTTGTAAATAATTTAGTTTGCATTCTTATATATATATATATATATATATATATATATATATTTATATATATATATATATTATACTAGCTGACCCGCTCGGCGTTGCCCGGGTATGTAATAATAATGTTAAACGAACTTAAAATTTTTATGATTTTATCTTTAACTCGAAATATGTGTAAATACACTGTTAAAAATTTGACCCTTTGGCTGCATCGTCACTCCACCGCTTTTATAGAAAATAATTACTTCAGTATATTATGGAGCATTCTCATAGGTCAAAAGAGATATATTCTATAAAAGCGGGGGAGTGATGATGCAGCAAAAGGGCCAAATTTTTTACAGTGGTACATTATATTAAATACGTGCCCCCTGACTGTGTCAAAAATTGGTTTAAAAGAACTAATATTTAGCTGCAAAAATACCCAAAATGACTGCAATTGGAAACGCAGGAGGGAATATGTGTCCAACGATTGCGTGATTTTCGTTTTAAAGTGTTGATATTTATTCTTAAAATTACTATTAAGTGACTAAACTAAATACTTTTTTCACATAGATATCCCAAGTGAAATACTTTGAATTTCAAACTAATTATATCACTCTTAAATCCGACTATACCGTGAATGAAATCGATTCTCGATGATTAGCTAAAAGGTTAGTATATAGTATTATAATTTCAGAGCCATTTTACAAAAATAGGTGTATATTTTTTTATCAAATATGCGTAATGTTCATTCTGTGAACAAAATCCTAACCGTAACCTAATTGTATCGTAATCATAACTTATCTCTAACCTAGCTATATCTTAACAGTAACCTAACTGTAACTTAAATATACCATAAATGTAACGTGCCTGTCACCTAATCATAACCTACCCATAATCTTACCACAACCTAACCGCAACTTAACCTTAATCTAACTGTAACTTAACCATGATCTGTGTGTAACCTAACCGGAAAATAAATGTAACAAAAGGCTCACCGGAACGTAATTGCAACCTAACTGTTACCTAACCGTAACGAAGTTCTAATTTAACACTAAATATACACGAAATATCTTAACCATCTCGCACTAAGTACTTAGTTTCACTTTCCACCGCTATGGAGCTCATTATGTTTTGTAGAACATCCGAATTTTAGGTTCGGATTAGATTCATGTTCATGGAAATTATTTTGTCTTCTTCGGATACGGTTATGATTGTTTGGAATATTTTTCTTCAGTTTAGATTCGGTTCAATTCAGATTTCGTGGGGTTTTTTTTTTCCTTCAAATGGGATTTTTAAGTTCGGGTCGGGTTGTACTTATATGGAAATTATTTTACCTGGTTCCAATGAGGTTATACTTCACTGAAATATTTTTGTTAGGTTCAGATTAGGTTTGGTTCAAATTTCGGGATTTTTTTTTTTTTTTTTGGTTTGGATTGGGTTTATGTCCATGGAAATTATATTGTCTTGTTCGTATCTGGTTATAGTTGTTTGGAATATTTTCGCCGGACTTAGATTTGGTTCGATTCAGATTTCAAGTATTTTTTTAAATTGATTTTTAAGGTTCTGGTCGTATTCATGTCCAGGGAAATTATTTTGTCTTGCTCGGATCCGGTTTTGGGTCTTTGGAATATTTTTTTCGGGTTCAGATGTCGTTCACTTCAGATTTCGGCTTTTTTAATGGAATTTTTAGGTTCAGGTTGGGTTGCGCATCAACGGAAATTATTCTGCATCGTTCGAATAAAGATATGCTTCTCTGGAATATTTTTGTCAGATTCAGATTTAGTTCATTTTTTTAAGGTTCGGATTGGGTTCATGTTCAGGGAAATTTTTTGTCTTGTTGAAATCCGGGTATGGTTCTGTGGAATATTTTTGTCAGGTTCATATTTGGTCCGATTTCAATTTTTTTTTTCAAATGAAATTTTAAGTTCGGATCGGTTTCATATCCACGGAAATTATTTTCTCTTATTCGAATCCGGTTGTGGCTATTTAGAATATTTTCATTGGATTCAGATGTAGTTTGCATAAAATTTCAGGTTTTTTTTTCAAATGGAATTTTTTAGGTTCGGGTCAGGTTTATGTTCACGGAAATTATTTTGTCTTGCTCTTATCGGGTTATAGTTCTTTGAAATATTTTTATCGATTTCAGGTTTCGTTCTGGTCATTTTTCGGGTTTTTTAAAAGACAAATTTTAGGTTTTGGTCGGGTTGCATATACACAAACATTATTTTTCCTTGATCGGATTGGGGTATGCTTCATTTGAATATTTTTGTGGGATTCAGATTTGATTCGGGTCAGATATCAAATCCATAGTTTTTTTTTTTTTTTTTTTCAAATGGAATTTTTAGGTTCGGGTCGGGTTTATGCTCATGGAATTTTTGTCTTGCTTGAATCGGAGTATGGTCTGTTTTTTTTCGGGTACGTGTTAATACGCCTAAACATTATGTTTTTCTACAATTATTTTAGTGACTTTTTTTATATATAATTTATTTTCCTATTTGATAATTTGTTACGGTGTATGAATCGTCTGCCGATTCGAACAATTGTACGTCAAAGAGCCATTTCAGTTTTGTTTTAAAAACAAATTAAAGTCTTAATAAAATTTTAACTTAAATAAATGCATTCAAATTTAATCAATTATTTAAAAAAAAACTGCTAAAAAGCCTCATATATACATATACATATATTAATTGCAATATAGCTAACCACAAATACATTCTAATGTACGAAGTACCAACGATCTGACGTAACAGAGGTCTTTGGGGAAAAAAACATCACTTTTGAAATGTGAAAATCTCAAATTGGTTTCTTTTATGTAGCAAAAAGAAATTAATAGAGTGGAAGTATTATTTCTGGAGGTCATGCTTAAAAAGTAACCCTACGTTAAGTCCAATTAAGTACCAACAAAAGCACGCGCTTTCACACGCTTATCAATTGAAACAGGTTTAAACCCATATTTTTTTTCTCTCGTTTTTTAAAAAAGAACTAATTTATCGCTTCACCGGTAATAATTTATTAATTATTTTATCATATGTGTTTTAAATATCAATATAGAAAATAATTTTAACGTTTTGCTTGAAAATATAACATTATTTTGTTAGTACTTTAAAATCGTCTGCAGTCAGAAATTTATATTTCAGATTAATATATATTACTTAAGTTTTCATGCATGATTTTAAAATAATATTTTCATCATTATATTTTAAATATTTATTTGCATGCAATTATTAAGTCATAAACATTTTTCATCTACGTTATAAAGTATTTAAAATTACATTAATGAAGGAAACTTTTAGTTATAAAATTTTTAGTTCGTTTCAAATGTTTTCAATATCTTATTTAATTTTAATTTGATATTTAATTATTGCTAATTTTCCAATTTCCTTCATTTTAAAAGCGAACATTTATTCTAATAAATAATAATAGAACAAAGACCATTTTAAAAATTTGCTATTTCCTCTTGAAATATGCTTCAATTGTAATGCACTTCTTTCAATTCGTCTTATAACACAAAATCCCTTCCACGTCCTTTTGTTTGGCACATTAAAATTTGATCGATAAATGGTTTCATATCGCAAAACGTTTTTGAGGCTTATTTCACCTCCACTTATCTTATTCCTCCATGGGTTTCTTTAATTCTGTCTCATCTTTCTCATTACTTCTGCGAAAATTTTTACACAACCAATCAACCGTAAAGAAACGAAAGAGAAAAAAAATGGGTAAGAGATGATTTTTTATGGGAGTGACCTCTTGATTTTAATTAATTACTCAGTTAATAATTGGAATTTCGAAATTCTGAAGCTCAGGTGCATCAAAAGAGATATTGGGCTACTCTCAAAAAATTTTTGAGCTTCGTACGTACTGTAGATTTTTCAAGCCATCACAGACACACAGACACACACACAGACAGACAGAGCGTTTTGTTCTTTTATTAGTATAGATATATATAGGAAGACATTTGAGACATCCATCGTCATAAATCTAAAAAAAAAATTCTTTTTAAACACAGCTGTCACATTCTGTCAATACATTTTTACGCGAAAAAATATGATCACTTAGTCAAGGATGTAATTTGTAGAAAAAAGATAAAGTTAATTGATAACTTACAAATATAAGCAATTATTTTATTCAAGTTTAAAGAAATATTTTATCCAAGCTTCAACGTTAATTAATGGGCACTCTGATATAGATAAGACTGAGCAGTGACCTTTAGTTCGTCATCATTAACCCTTGATTCTGGGTGACCGCGTATCTCATTTGTGAGGTCAAAGCTACCTGTACAAAATTTGGCGAAACAATCTGATATTGCCAGCTAAGCAGTAACATTAAAAACAAACATACTATTAAAATTTCACGCTATCTGCGATGCCTTAGACTGTAATAAAAATCTTTCAAGTTATTAAAATTTCTCTTGGAAACTAGGATTTCTAGAACTTTTATGTAATGGCTTCAATAATTCATTAAATAACAAAAATTCATTTGAACACCAATCATAATTTGACCGGACCACGAATGGGCAAATAATTAATAATTTTATTTATTATTCTCACCAATAATTTTTAATAGTTAATTTTGTACTATTTAATCCGAGCATTTGTCTGATTCAATTAGGCAAAAATTTCTGTTTTGAAAAACTGGTGGTAAAAAATAAATAATTCTGTAAAAACGCAAATGATTAGGCATTATTTGAAATTTTTTTAAGAAAATATAGATCAAAATTATTGTCAAGTGGTTAAATTAGTCGCACATTGTTATTTAAAAAATGTACAAAACGTACAATTTGTAAATTTATAAATCAACACTCATAAAATTAAATCAAATAAATGCAAACGCATACATATAATAAAAACGCAATATTATTTTTAAAAACTATTTATTTCCTATATTTCCCTATAGTAACTGTGGGAATTTTAACTATGCTTTGCATGATCCATCAGCCAAAACACAAATCAACTAAAACATAATTTCAGTTTACTAACAATTTTTAGAGATTAATTCAGAAGACTACTCTCACTAAATATAAACTCGAAATAATTACATTTAAAGTGACTATGTAATTCCATAAGAACCATTATTCGTATTAAAAATTATGCCATATGAAAGTCATTTTTCGAAATAATTTCCATAACTCGCTGCTCAAAATATATTCTCTGATAACCATGCAAGCACGGAATTACATTTAAGTTTTTTTCATTTCTTTTCGAATGCGAATATTTTTGAATATTTCCTCGATTAATATTTTAATGCTCGATTTTACATTGACTTTTACAGCTATTTATCTTTTCATTTATTCAGCCGGTGCAATGATATGTGATAGAATATTTCTAAATTTGAATATTCTGTTGTGAAAGTTAAAAAGATTTGAAATGAATTTAGTTACTTTTCATGAGATTAAATGCTTATGGTGGAATTTCTCAAATAAATTATCATATATGATAAAAATGCAAGAGTTAATGCATTTCCAAAATGTTACCTCTCAAACATTTCTTTTTCGAGTTCTTTTTTAGTGATACTTAAAAGGTATTCATTATAGTAAAACAAGACAGGAGATGTTACGGCCAATGTCATTCGGGCAATATGTTTTTCTAAATCATGATTTGCCCGTGGGCAAATAATTAATAATTGTAGTTATTATTCTAACCAGTAATTTTTTATTGTAAATTATTTATTTCGATCAATTTTCTGATTTAATCATGCAAAAGTTTAAATTTTGATAGAAAATTAAAATTTCTGTAAAAGACTCAAAAAATTAGGATTATTTAAAAAAAATTTTAAAAATATTGATCAGTTAAGTGTTTAAATTAGTCGCACATTGCTACTTAGAAAATGTTCGAAACCTAAGATTCGTAAATTTATAAATCAACATACATAGAATGAAATCAAATGTAAACGTATACATATAATTAAATTGTAATATTATTTTTAAAACTCTTACATAGTTCCCATTTATTTCCCATATTTCCCTATAGTAACTGTACGAATTTTAATTATATTTTACTTAACCCATCAACGGAAACATCAATAGACTAAAAACATAATCTCAGTTTACTATTTTTAAAGATTAATTCAGAACAAGACGCCCTATCTCCCTAAATAGAAACTCGAAATAATTACTTTTAAAGTGACTATATAATTCCATCAAAACCATTACTCATATTAAAAATGACGCAATATGAAAGCTAGTTTTCGAAATAATTTCCATAACTCAAACAAACAAAGAACAAAAGTCCCCTCTCTTTTCTTCTGGAACTTTTTGTCTCTCAAGAACAAATAGTTCCCTCTCCCTAAATAGGAACTCGAAATAATTACATTTAAAGTAACTATATATTTCCATCAAAACCATTATTCGTATTAAAAATAATGTCATATGAAAGCCAGTTTTAGAAATAATTTGTATGACTCATAATCATTTCCATAATTTGATTCGTAAATTTATAAATTAACACTCATAAAATGAATACAAATAAATGCAAACGTATACATATAATTAAAACGCAATATTATTTTTAAAACTCTTATATAGTTCCCATTTATTTCCTATATTTTTCTATAGTAACTGCAGGAATTTTAAATTGCGTTTTGCTTAACCCATCAACGGAAACATCAATCCATTAAAAATATAATCTCAGTTTACTATTTTTAAAGATTAATACAGAACAGAAATTCCCCTCTCTCTAAATAGAAACTCGAAATAATCAGATTTAATGTAACTATATTAATTCCATCAAAAGCATTGTTCGTATTAAAAATGATGCCATATGAAAGCCAGTTTTCGAAATAATTTCCATAACTCACTGCTCAGAATAATATTCTCTGATAACCATGCAAGCACGGAATTACATTTAAGTTTTTTTTCATTTCTTTTCAAATGCATCGAATCCGAATATTTTTGAATATTTTCTCGATTAGTATTTTAATGTTCGTTTTACTTTGATTTTTACAGCTATTTACCTTTTCATTTATTCATCCTCTGCAATGATATATGTTATAGGATATTTCTAAATTTGAATATTCTGTTATGAAAGTTAAAAAAGATTTGAAATGAATTTCGTTACTTTCATAAGATTAAATGCTTATGGTAGAATTTCTCAAATAAATTATCATATATGCTAAAAAGTGCAAGCGTTAATGCATTTCCAGGATGTTTTCTCTGAGACATTTCATTTCCGAGCTCTTTTTTAGCGATACGTAAAGGTAATCATTAGATTAATACATGACAGCAGGTATTTTGCATATAAATATTAATGTCGCTATTGTTTCAAGATCAGTGATCTTTGGAATATTTTTATAAACATTAACCGCCAGTACTTAGATAAGATCGTCAGAAAAAAAATCCAGTCACTAACTGTGCTATGTATTTTGCACTTGAACTGTATCTAGTATACTATTAAAGCCATTTGTAGAATATAAATAAATTCACAGTATACAGGATAAGATAAAGAAAAAAGGATATTTTACCGTCTATGGATGGTAATTTGTAGAAGATTGTTCTCTGCCTGAATTATGCAGTTGTTTAATGAGTTGCGTGTATATACATGTGTAACTAATATACAGAGCTATACAAAATAATTAGAATAAATTTTTCCTTTTGCAGCAGAACAATATTTAGTATATTGAGAGATGTTCGTAGAATGTATTTTTAACTTCTTTTTTTTCAGTGTACAGTTTTTAATAAATATATCTTTTTTTTTTTAATATTTCCAAATTATATTATGTTTAATTTATAATTTTGTCTTAAAATCTTAACTAAACTGACGCTCTGTAAGTAAAATTTAAAAAATAAGGGAGGAATTTGAAATATCACCGACCAAGACCGTTAAATAAATTTGCTTCTCAACAAATTTTACACCTATACAAACAGACAGCCAAGCTCAACCATTTGTCATTCTAGATAACTGGATTATTATTAATATTAAACTTATAATTTTAAAAATTCCAAATATTTAAAATGATTGTGAAAAAAATCATTTCCACATGTCGCAACTCTTTTCCTAAATAAACAAGAACGAAAAATAATACATACAGCATAGATTAGGAAACACTTTCTAACACATTTAGAAAACTAATGAAAACTACATACAGTTTATTAAGGTGAAATAAGGTGTCTAAATAAACGATTTGGAAAGCGCATAGCGCATCTGAAAATTTCTGCTGTTACCATAAATAATTCTAAAATATAAGATTTCATATTGTGCTGCTCTGTGTATGATTGAGATGTGTGTATGGATGAGAATTTCGCGTTTTTGAACACCAGTATTATTTTAGAGAAAATGTTGTTCTGTTAAATCACAAAAATGTTCCGATTAAATGAAATAACATTTTCTCTAACAAAATACTGGTCTGTGAACAAACGGAAATCTCATCCCTAGTACGATCGATATATATATGCACAGAATATGCTATAAGTTAGTTCAGCTAAATGCATATCACAAATTTAAACCTTTTTGCTAACAAAAGGACGTTATTTGGACTTTTGCACGATCCTGTATAAAATCTATGCAATTTACACACGCCAAGTAATATTTTAAAAAATAATGACATTAAAAAACGCATACGACAATTTAAAACGTACTTCCAGAAATTATTGTTCGTATTCTTCAATAGTTATTTTTAGCTACAGCCAAACTCTTTTCAGTCCCTGCAATTCAACGACAAGTTCTATATACAACGTTATCTGTAGTAAGAACCTTGTAATACACTTCTGCGATACATATAAATTTCATTATTATAAAATACAGTAATATCATTAAAATACACAGTAAACGATTATCCCCCGTAGACCTTAATATAACAATTTTTTTTTTCAGTGGCCTTGTAGATGATCGAATAGTGCACTTCATATTCAATATCGAACATGACATACTAATACACAATAACCTTTATCGATTTCAAAGCAATTGGGCTATATTTATGCGAGTTTACGAGAGTACGGACAGATGGACAGACAACTCCAGGCTTGGACGCTTTTTCATTTTGTTGGCTATAAGCCTTTTAACCACTTGAGATGCGGTTTGATACATTATATCCCACCTAAGTTTAATTAGTATTTGCACCAGAAACTTTTTAAAAAGATTTACTTTTATATATATATATGTATATTTTTTGGGGGGGGAGGGGGAGTGTAAGGTGTTAAAAAATGTTTCTCCTTATTTTGAAAGAAAAGTTTTCTGTTTCCAATGGGAATTCAGCATTACAGAAACGCAATTGCTTGCCATTCAAATGGTTAAGGAATTAAAATTCGAAATTTGCTAAATTGAAGACGTGCGAAATTTTTTATGAAAAAATTCTAAAATTTTATCGATAGATTCAAAGAAAAATATCTTGGCTAAATCTTTTGCAATACATACAAATAAGCAATACTTGCTAAATCTTTAGCGTAGACTTTTTTTTTTATCAAACTTTCTAATTTTGTTACAAATTAACGTCTTTTAATATACAAAGAAAAAAATTATAGATTTGTTCCAAAAGAAATACAAAATCTTTTAATTTAATTCTTCCATAAATATTTAATCAAAATTAAAATAAGACAAATGAAAAATTAGAATTATTAGTTGAAAATAAATTATGCATTCCGCATTGAAACATACTATGCGTATTACTTACTTAATCAGCTATACTTATTAATTATGCTGTTCTTTTACAGCAATTTTATAATGCTTTAAAGGCTAAATTAGTATACAGCTCTTGGGACAAAATTTACATTTAAAAGAAGTTTTCTTTGTTTTTACCAATTATCTCTCGTTATTTTCTAGAATTTAACAAAGTATTTTTAAATTTAGTTTGAATAAATGGATTAACTAAAGGAAAAATATAACAAGTAGTAAAATGTTTTATGTTAAGCTGCTTACTTAAATATGCCTTAATTAGAGCTACATAAAAGTTATTTGATAATCTCCTCATTTAATTTTTTTATATATATGTAAAGAGCTTTTGATAATGTCTTTGTTATTAAAATAATTTTTACATTATTATGATGCCGATATATTGTTTATTTTATGGTTATTTTAGTTTATCATTATGTTTTAATTAAATAAATAAGTAAAAAAGACAACTGCATGCATATATATGCGTAAATAAAACATTTATTATCTAAAATCTATATTTTGAATTACATTTTATTTAATATAAAATATCAGGTTTAACGTATTTATTTTTTATTTTTCCAAAAACCAAATATTACAATATATTTCATTACAAATGAATGTTCAAATGCAACTAAATATATATTTATGCATAATGCATGCAAGAATTGTGTCCTTTGTATCTTGCGTACATGTATTCTTGTGCACTATTTCTAAAAGCTACATATTTTTTATGTAATGACTAGGTCTATTAGTAATAAAATCCTAAAACACAACCCGGTAAAGAAAAAAAAAGAGTTTACTAGGACACATATACAGGGTGGCGGATGGTCAATGAAAAACACCGCCAAAAAAGGCGTTAACCCCTTAGGGACAAGCGACACGTATACGTGCCACAAATAGGCTTAAGAATCCTTGATTTCCCCACCAGTAAAATTATAGTGTAAAATTTGCTTTATTTAATCGTACCACTTTCTCGGTTTTAAAACGGCACATATTTCTGTTTTTAAAAACCGGCGACAACATTAAAAATTTCGTAAAAGGCTCCCGTCACGAAAGGGTTAAATATTAGTATTCTGTTAAAGAGTAATCCACTTTCTTTATTCCCTTAATATTATTATCTATAAGAAAATATTGGCAGATTCCCTTTTTTTTTTTTTTTTACTGTGTTTTTCTCTGACCACTTGTCACTCTGATATAATGAGTAATTTTCAAATAAAAAAATTAACTCATGCGACTCATGCTTAAACTTCCATTTGTGAAAACCACTCATGTTTTTACGCTGCTTATTTTTTACTGGCTTATTATGTGCCAGTTGGCGTATTAGTGGAAATAATTTGCGACAATGGATTTTTTTTTGGGGGGGGGAGGGGAGAGGAAACATATTTTTTAACCATATTCCAATTAACTTACGTGTTCTTACTTGCATATGTAAATAAGAAAATGGCGAAGGACATGCAAGGAACATGCTAAGCTTTCTTTCAAAATTTTGCGCCAACATGCGGAGCTTTACAAAGAAAGTTTTGAATATTTTAAAAGCGTACCGTTGTAAAATTTCGTCAACCCACTTGTAGGTTGCCACTCATTTAAAGACACTTTAATGGCCAGAATAGCTCACATTTTCACACAGTAGACAATCATACGTAAAACGTTTTGATGTACCGCTGTAAAAAACCTATAAATAAAATCGTGAGTATTTTCAGTTTAAAATTATCTAGGATGAATAAAAATTTTAGAAAAAAAAATCATTCTAATTTCACTCTTAGGTGAGAAAATTGCGAGCATAAATACACATAAAAAAAATGTTGATTTTACAATATAATAAGCGTCATCTAGGGCGCACGTATATAACTGTTAAATAAGCAGCAATATACTCTCGTATAAATGATTTCAACAGTATGTTACTGCTTAATGGTATGTTACTTGATATTTTTACTGTTTATTACTATAAATTTTACTGGCATCGCAGCTGCCAATATTATATTGTAAAATCAACAATTATTTTTTGCAGTGTACATACAGGCAATATTAGAAGATTTTTTTCATGAAATCGTTTAAAAAGCAAACGAATAAAAATATTTAATATCTTTTCATTTTAAAACTTCAGCTATTTTTAAATTTATACAGTTTTTTTTTCTTGTAATCAAAAAGAAAATTCACCGAGGTTTGAAATGTGGCAATGTAACGATTTGTCTTCAGATTTACTCAAAAAAATATATATATTACAGTAAATGGATATTTACTTATAAATTATGTTTTATGAATTTCGATGTTTCTGAAGTATTAGTATGTTAGTTGACAAGTAAATATGAAAATAGTTTGTTAGTCCAATCGTTTGCACGACCTTCCATATTTCAGTTTTTGATAAGCTTCTTGTGGATTAACCCCTTGGGGACGAACGACGCTTATACGGGCCGCAAAAAGGCTTAAGAATCCTTGTTTATCCCCACCACTGAAATTATACTGTAAAATTTGCCTTATTTAATCGGAACAATTTCTCAATTCAATAAAGCACAATTTTCTGTTCTTAAAAACCGATGAAAACTAGTTGGATGTGTCAATCCCAAAACTTTCTTCTATCGCATAAGTACATTTTAATATTAAAAAAAAAAAAAAAAAAAAAAAAAAAAAAAAAAAAAACGTGGTGACCCCAAAGTTACCCATTATCGAATTTCCTCGAACATTTGACCTAGCCTAATGAGATTCTGGTATCCGAAAAGCCTAAAATGAAAAATTTAATTAATATTCTGAGAAAAGGAGCTTAGTAGTGCCTCATGTTGGGTAATTTATACTAAAACCTAATAAGCATCTATTTATGTCAAGACCTAACAGAATCTGAAATTTGATGGAATTTCGTCCATTAGTTCTTGAGATATAGCTATAACAAAAAAATTCCAAAACGTAGCACAGCAACACCATATCTTGGCCAATTTATGACAAAACGTAAAAAAGCGTCTAATTATATTATGGTGTAAAAGAATCTGAAGTTTGATGAAATTCTGTGCATTAGTTCTTGAGATATAGCTAGTTTTAAAAAAACCGTGTAAAATATAGCACAGCAGCACCATCAGTTGAAGGATTTATAACAAAACGTAATCATCGTGTAATTATGTTATATGTCATTTTGTAACAAAATCTGAAGTTTGATGAAATTCTGTGCGTTGGCTGTTGAGATATAGCTATCGGAAAAATCGTGCAAAATGCAGCATAGCTGCACCACCTGTTGCAAGGTTAATACCAAAATGTAATCAGCGTCTAATTATGTTATATATTCTAGTGTAACAGAATCTAAAATTTGATGAAGTTCTCTGCATTAGTTCTTGAGCTATAGCTGTCGCAAAAATCGTGCAAAATGTAGCATAACAGCGCCACCTATAGGGCGGTTCACACCAAAACCATATCAGTGGCTATGTATCTCAAGGTATCGCAGAATCTGAAGTTTGGTGAAATTCTGTGCATTAGTTCTTGAGATATAGCTATCATGAAAATCATGAAAAACGTGGCATAGCAGCGCCACCTGCTGGCCAGTTTACACCAAAACTCAATCAGCGTCTATGTATATCAATGGGTCACAGAATCTGAAGTTTGGTGAAATTCTGTGCATTAGTTCTTGAGATATAGCAATCTTGAAAACCATGAAAAACGTAGTATAGAAGCGCCACCTGCAGGCCAATTTTCACCAAAAATCAATAGGCACTAATTCATATCAAGGTCTAACAGAATGTAAAATTTTATTAAATTTCGAGCATTATTTCTTGTGATAGAGCGCCCACAAATTTTTTGTCACATACAGACAGACAGACACACAAACAGACAGACGGACGGACAGACTCACAGACAGACATTTTTTAAAAATAGTCAAAACGTGTTCAGGACCTTCTAAAACGTATAAATCCGTCGAAAACCGGAAGTCGAAAATTTTCATGAATCCAATACTTTCTTCTTGTAAAGATAGAAGAAAGTAAAAACAATAAAAATTTCGTAAAAGGCTCCCGTCGCTAAGAGGTTAACAAAAGACAAGCAATAATTTGAATATACGACATGTTAGTAATTTCCTTACAAAAAAAAAAAAAAAAAAAAAAAAAAAATTAGATAGCACATACATGAAATTGCATTTCACATAAAATCGTGATGATGACTGAAATTCTTTAAGCATTGAATAGAACAAAAAATGCACTTTCAGATAAAGTTTATTTTAAAACTATAGCATAAATTTACGAATTTTTGTTGATGATTGTTGTTTGTTGTATTTGTTGAATTAAACCAAATTTATTTTCACTTAAAAAAAAAAAATAATAATAATGAATTTTTTGCTTTGATTAAAATGTCAAAGTGGACTCGATTAATTTGTATCTCCATTTCTTTGCATAACACAGCAGCGCTATTAACATTATTTTTCTTTTACGTCATTTTTAAGAAAATAAAAAATGCCAAATCATGTATGCATACACTCTTAAAACGAAAGAGCTAATTTGGCTTCTCATGAAAGAGCTGTAATTTTTTCGATCATAAAAGAGTTGTTTTTCAAACGATTAAATCTTCTTGATCTAAATTGGTTATTTAAATAGCTCAACTTCATTTAAATTGGTTAAAACTCGAGTTATTTCAACTCTTTTTTGAGAAGCTGCCTTTCAACATTGAGATGAGTGGATTTCAGCTCAACTTGAGCTTTTTTGTGGCTGACTTTTTAAGAGAGTATGGTTGTTATAGTACGTGCAGTGTTTATAGTAAAATGATTCATATTCATGAATGAAAAATTAAACTTTTGCTTTTTTAAATGGTTAAAGTGTATTATTCGGCGAAAAATGACGAACAAATCAATTTTCTAATTGTTTCCTTTAATTATACTTTATTGCCCCTAGAATATTCTGGTGAAGTTTAGTAAAGTTCCTAGAATTAGCTATAGACAGTGTAAAAAGAATTTCTATCAAAAAGTATCAGAGATAGACCTATCCTCGGCACTATAGAGCAGGTTGCTGTTTTGGTATACCTAGTTTGATACCTGCCAATGGCGCTCATATGTCCTTCAAATTTAATTTGATTATCAGGATAATTCCCCACCAATCTTGATTTAATCACCATTAATCTTCGGTCAAATCTCAATTCGCCATATAAGACATCATGATTTGGGATTCCACTGCGAATCAGGTTTTTCACCAGGATTCTAGTTTAATTTGAGAATTTCCATAAAACATTAAAATATTGGTTAAAGAATATATGCAGCTAAAAAAACATTTAAAAAGTTCAATACAGAATTTGTAATCAATTTTAGTAATATTCGGCATTCGATTATAATAAGTTAGAGTTATAAAACAATAAATTTAATTGAAGTTCTATATAATAACCTATGATTACTGAATTAAGTAATTTAAAAGACTTATTTGAAAAGTTTTCACATTTAATAAAAGAAACTGAAAATGACTTATGAAAAGACTGAAATTGATTTATTGAAATTTAATGTATAAAAAGAGCATAAAGATTAAGCTTTCTAAGACATTAACTGCACTGAAAGTAACGGTTGATTACTGAATTTCATTCTGATTTTTTTTTTTTTAAAGAATGATCTAATGGATGAACTTTTAGACTTTTATAAAGTAATTGTTAATAAAGAAATTGAGATATCTTAAATCTCACATGTTTTAAACGGGTCAAGTTATTCCTAAATTACCGTACTCTGTACTCTGAGTAGCTTTCATTAGTGAATATGACACAACGTTCTGGCCAGCGTTGGGCACGTTCACAAAATAAACGAACTAACTCAAACTCACGTTCAATTTCTGAAAAGTGATTTAAGTTCACGTTCAAATTCAAAAATTTTCAAACGAACTCGTTCAAATCAAACTCATTTGTAAAACTGAACGAAGTTCACTAAAAAGTCCACTTTTTTTTTCCTTTTTTAAACGTTTGGATATTATTGTCCAAATTTACAAAATTTTGTGAACTAATCATTTGATTATTCGATATGTAAGATCGTAAGACGCATGCACGGACGGAAATTTCCAGGCCCGATCCATAGAAAAAAAAATGGCCAGCCCGATATTAAAAATTTCGGCCCGAGCCCAGCCCGGCTTGTAGAGAAAATTTAGCGGCCCGACCCGGCCCTATATAATATCTAAAATCAGGGCTCGACCCGGCGCGATATAATAGTTAAAAACAAGGCCCGACCCGGCCCGATGTAATAGCTAAAAACAAGGCCCGAGCTTGGCCCGGCCCGGAAAAAAAGTTGAAATTTCGCACCAAACCCGGCCCTACCCCGAGTACATTTCTACAGGACATTGATATTTACCCTTACGAAAGAGTTCTGGTCAAAAAAACTTACCTTAGTCTGTTTATAATCTCCACTTATGCAGAAGTGCCGTAACCTGCGATGTTTATGCTTTCTTTTAAAATATTTCCGATTTCTTTAAAATCTTTCCGATTTAGACGTATTTCCGCCTTACACAGTCCACCTTCTACAGAGAGTTTACTGTATATATCCATTTTCGACGAAACTGTATACAGCCCAGGTCCAGTTCGACACGACCCGAGTCTTCAGAAGAAGTAAGACTAGAATACTACCCAGAAAAGTGATATCCAGACTTAACCCGTCCTGAGGCTCGTGCAGGCCTCTAAATGGCATTTGAAAAAGGGAAAAAGTGTACTAAAATCTGGAAAAATTTCAAATAAATTATGAAAAAATTTAACGTAAATTTCGTTCAAACTCGTCCATTTTTTGAGTTTCCGTTCAGTTCAAACTCGTTTATAAAATAGTGTACGAAGTTCAGTTCAAAGTTCACAAATAGTGAGCGAAACTCGTGAGTTTTCGTTCAGTGAGCGCGTTCATACCCAACTCTGGTTCTGGCACACAATGTGACTGGTTCTAACGAACTGAGTTATAAGACCAGAGTCTAATATATATTTACCGTCTTCGTTAGTTAACAGAATCTCGGTTTTTTTTCTAATCTCTGTAATTTTATATTAGACTTAAGATATAGGATTAAACCGTAGATTCTTTGTAATTTCACAGAATAATTTTACAGTGTATTTCCTTAATTATATGAATTTATTCTTAGCTTTCTCATTGATAAATTCCATAGCTGTCAACGTGTACGGATTTTTCTTTACCACTAAAATTAAAAAGAAATTTTTTATTTGCTTCATCATATGAGATCAATCGATAACAGCGATTGTTTTAAATCAAATTTTCTAATAAACTTTTGTGGTATGAGAAATCTGTATACGTTGGCAGCAATGAAATTCTTTGAAAATACAGAAATTAGTTAGCACGTATTAAAGAAATTTAATCTGTACTGTATGGTGAAATATAGTAAAATCTTACTTTTGCATTATTAAGATTACCAGTGATACAAAACGTAAATAACTGGAAAATATATACTGTAGGAAAATTAAAATATGAAAAAATTCAACATGCATATATATATATTTTGTCGTGAAATGCGGAAAATGTAGAAACGGAGTATTTCTTTAACTCCAGGCTATTTTTATTGTTGTAGTATTTATTTGACTGAAAATGTGTTTTTCAAAATGACAGGATTATCTTTAAGGAATATTCTATAAACTGATACAAAACGTAAATATTATTCATAATTTTAATCTGGTTATGTTATTTTCTATACGTAAATTAGCTCTAACCGCATTAAAAATGGCAAGTAAAGTTTATGGATTCGATTAATTATTCAGTTTCATAAACCAAATATGTAGTGAAAGTTTTGTAAGTGAAAAAAAATCTTTGTTATAATTTGAGCCTTTGTAAAAGGAATGTTTTTAATTACCACAATAAGAGCATATTCCATTGATTAGTATCTATACAATATTGCACGTACTATTGGGACACTACTAGCACGTACTATTTAGATACAGCTCCTCATCTTTTTGCTTCATTTTGGAAATACCGGATTTTGATCTTATTCTATCGATAATAATTTTCAGAATTTTCAATTTTTTGAGACTTTTACAAAAGTTGCTATATACATTTAGCTAACATATTATGCAAATTATATTTTGAATGATTTCACGCATGCGCACTGAAACTTTATTTAGTAAACCTATTCATTTTTCATACAATTAATAATAAAAATTAATTTTCATACAATTAATTTCTTTATTTTGATTGCAGCATTTTATGTACAATGTTGTTTGCTATATTTTCTGAAAAAAGTAGCATTTCTGTTTTGTATCAAAAACTCTGAAAATTATAAGCAAAAAATTTCGCAAAATTTGGGATCATTTTTATAAAAACCTTAATTTCTCTTCGAGTATGCATAATAGATTCATAAAAATGAGCACATTTTATTACAATAAGCGAATTAATCCTAATCTGCAGTTTGAACGCTTTTGCTACATTAGTTTTGACAGGGTTATCCAAAGATCTTCATTGTTTTTTAATTTGTTGATAGTCCCCCATGGGATTTCCGGGGAAAATCTTCGTAAAATGTACTATCTATTTAACACAACTGGAGTCAAATAAAATGTCAAAAATCGCAAGTGTCAAGATTTTTTTTTTTTTGCTGACACTGTAGCTTGCTTGCAAAGAACAAGTTTCTCGGCGTACAGTGCCATCCATGTTTTAACGATTTTTCGAATTAAATTTTTAGGAATTACTAAATTCCAAAAATACTTAATATATGGCACTATACGCCGAAAAACTTGTTCTATGCAAGAAATGTAAAATAAGAAAAATGTCAAATGAAGTATTCTTTGCAATCAAAACACAATCTTTTCAAAATATTTAGTAATCGAAACTTGTGTATAAATTTTTTACAGCTTACCTAATGAACAAACCGTTTACCGTATAATTCTATCGATCTTTCTTTCTGAGAGATTTAATTTTGAAATCAGGATTTTGTTTGCTGGACACCCTGTATCACATAATGATATCCGAACAAGAGACAATTAATTTTCTAGGGATTTGGATTAATAATTCCTTGCTCATCACAGATGTTATATTATAAAGCTATGATGCGATGATATCCTTACTATAATTTGAACCTTTCATAAAATTTGCCTTTAGTTCTTCAAAATAGAATTCCATTCTTCTTTTTGGAATTTACAATTTTTAACACGAGTATTGTTTCAGTAAGATGAACATTTCTTGTTATAAAGGTATGATGTGATGATATCCTTACTATAGTTTGAAGCTTTCGTAAAATTTGCGTTTTATTTTTCGTAATAGCATTCTAATAATTATCTTGGAATTTATAATTTATAACTGTAGTATTGTTTTAGTAAGATACATACATACATACTTTTTACTCAAATAAGTAATAGTAAATTATTATAAATGTTCGTTCTACCAAAAAAGAATCGAAAAAAAAATGATTTAATTTATTGAAAAACGTTTATTGAAAAAAATGCATAAGTTTATTTTCCATGATCATCTTTAACATTTATATAATATTTTTTCAATAGAAAATATATAGTTAGTCTTTTACTAACATTCCAGGATTTTATATGCATAACTCCAGTATTGTTTCTTCAAGATTTTGATATATTTCAAAGAAAAGTCAGCATTAAATTATTATAAATATCATTATTACGAGGGATATTATTCATTGTTAAGGATAGTTTGGTTTTCTATAGATTATCATCTTCAATAATTTTCTCTTGTAATATTACAATGCAAACATCCAGAGCAAATAAATTCGTTGGTCACGTTTGGGCTGTACAAAAAGATTTTCACGGGCTGGGGCCTTTTAATTGCGATTTGATTTAGAGCTTCGATTAATCAACCTGTCAGCCTCAAGAAGTCGTTATGTTAGAGAAATTTATATGCAAGCATAATAAATGCAAGCTAAACTTTCTCTTTATTCTATATATTTTTTGTTAACTCAAACAATTGCATTAGATGACATTGCGCATGAAAACTAAAATAATTGTTTTCCTATATCTATAATAGTAAAGAAAGAATAAAATATATTAATAAAATTAAACTATGCTTGTCTATCGAATGTAAATTAAATTTTCTTTCTCAGACTATTTTTTTTTTCTTTAAAGAAAGTTTTCCTGAATTAGATGTTATAAGTTTGAGTCAAATTTGCCAGTTTGGTCTCTATTTTCACTAAGAAATTTCCATTTCACACCAGAAGTAAAGAATAGTGTTTTTTACTTTATTGAATAAGAGACATTTTCCAATAATTTAAAGCTGTGCTTCCCAACTATTTTTTTTCTTTCATCTATCTCTTTCTTCGGCTTTTCATTTCTGAATAAACCCATTTCTCACATATACGTTCCTCCTCCCTCCCAAACATGCCTTTTTTTATTAGTAATCTTCTTATCACAACCATTTAATAAAACGACACAAATTCATTGTCATTTGTGACTTTTTTGTGTC
This sequence comes from Maratus speculifer, assembly GCA_964019185.1. NCBI lineage: Eukaryota > Metazoa > Arthropoda > Arachnida > Araneae > Salticidae > Maratus > Maratus speculifer. The sequence goes on from CAXHSM010000438.1 coordinate 1,334,073, forward strand.
TTTATTAACTATTTTTCGGATTTCCACCATTACCAATATTATTTTCGAGTACCTCAGGTTCGAAACCGCTGATTTAAAGTAAAAATTCTTTTTTTCGAAATTTTCTGTGCTAGTTTGAAATTTTAGAATAAAATTGGAGGCTAAACTGTCAACGCTGCTTTGAGCGTAAGTTCTAATTTGAACTTTAATATTAATGTAACTTAAAGACGTCATCAACAATGAGCTGAAAATTTAAAGCGGATAGTATCGTTTTAAAGGAAATATTCCGCATATGTATATATATATACATGCCGTATATAATGCCCAAAATCCTTGAATTATGACACAAACATTTTTGCACAGATAATTTCACACTATTTTATCTTACCATTTAAGCAATTAATTAAGGCAATATAAGTTCGTGAAAAAGTGGTGCTTAAAAAAAAACAAGTTGGAAATTGCACGTGAAGCGTAGCAAATTAGGTGCGTTCGTACGATAATGAAGTTTTAAAAATATTACTTTCATATATCAATCTCATAAAATTGTAAATAGTGAATTACAATTAAAACGCTCATCAAACAATGTTCTCCCTATACCATTATGTAATGGAATACTTTTGTGTGGCCTTGTAAATTAATAACAAATGTTCTTTGCACCACAAATTATATATGATGTATATTATAATATGTACTTTATAGATGCATATAAATTTTATTAAGTTCGCATGAGTAACAAGACTAAAATGCATTTGAAACATTTTTTCCCATTGACCGTAATGTAACGGAATACTTTTGATTGTCCCTGTAATTGATCTATGCATCCGATTTTCATAAAATTTGAAATAACTCGACAAAATTATGTAATAATTATGTATTTTAAATTTCAAACATGTAGAATATATTTGAAACTTTTTCCTAATTGACCATAATGTAATTGAATACTTTTGATTGTCCCTGTAATTGATCTATGCACACGATTATCAAAATATTTGAAATAACTCGACAGAATTATGTAATAATTGCGTATTTTAAATTTCAAACGATTAAAATGCATTTGAAACTTTTTTCCCTATTGACCGTAATGTAACGGAATACTTTTGATTGTCCCTGTAATTGATCTATGCATCCGATTTTCATAGAATATGAAATAACTCGACAAAATTATATAATAATTATGTATTTTAAATTTCAATCGTATAGAATATATTTGAAACTTTTTCCTAATTGACCATAATGTAATTGAATACTTTTGATTGTCCCTGTAATTGATCTATGCACACGATTATCAAAATATTTGAAATAACTCGACAGAATTATGTAATAATTGCGTATTTTAAATTTCAAACGATTAAAATGCATTTGAAACTTTTTTCCCCATTGACCGTAATATAATGGAATACTTTTGATTGCCCCTGTAATTGATCTATGCATCCGAGTTTCATAAAATTTGAAATGACTCGACAAAATTATGTAATAATTATGTATTTTAAATTTCAAACGATTCGGTTGGGTAGTTTTTGCGTTGTTATATGCGGACGGACAGACGGACGGACTGAACGACCACTATAGGTGCTACGTATTATATAATTACGAACGCACCTAAAAAAAGAAAAAAACTGGATTTTTTTTTAAATGAAAGTGTGATATGCACATAGCGAAACCTTTCGAGAGTTGAGGATTAATTCAGAAATTTTCATGATTATTAACTCTTTCGCGATGCGAGCTTTTTACGAAATTTTTAATGTGTTGTCACCGGTTTTTAAAAACAAAAATTTGTGTCTTATTAAATCGAGAAAATGCGCCGATTGAATAATTGAAATTTTATACTAAAATATTATGGGTGTGGATAAACAGGGATTCCGAGCACTTTTTGCAGCAGATATACCTGTCGCCCGGCCCCCAAGGGATTAAGAAGCATATCCTAAGCTTGCCATACTGTTAAACAAAACCAAATGCAACAAAAATTTATATCCTAGCAGGAAATTAACTGTATAAAACAGAGTCAGGTTTTTTTTTCTATTTCTCGTAAAACAATAATTAAAATATTTTAGTATTGCATCATTGTCTTATTAAACAGCAAATTTTCTTGAAAAGAAGATTGCTGTAATTTTGCTGTTATCTAGTATTTGAATCCCTACAATTTTCTTGAGATTCACACTTGTTTCAGGTTGTTGTGACAGTACACGGATTATGTTTTTTGTCTAGATGTTTCGAGGCTTCCATTCACTTTATAAAGACTTAGTGTCATCGATATGTGAATATTTTGCTGTCTCATAGGAAATTAATTTTTTGTACATTTTTTATGTCCCGATCAAACACATTTATTAAGAGTTTGTAACTTGTTATATTCGTATTAAACACTTATATTTATTCCAATAAGATTTTTAAATCTAATATCTGTTAATTTTAAATTAAATATACATAGCTATAGTTATAATATAGCATACGAATAGAGATTAGCAAAAATGTAAAATGCTGCTGCTAATCGTAGGGTTTGTTTCCAAAAAAGGGGTAACTCCATTTTTTCATGTTTTGAGAATTAAAAAATATCGTTTGAATACTTAAATTTCAAAGTATCGTCAAAACCTTGTTTTTTTTTATTATTGCGATAGTCCATATACTTGCCATAAATAATCTACAAAAATACCCACTAATCCTCGCACTCATAAAATGTTTTATCAGAAATTGCACATTTGCAGAATTTTTAATCTTTTACCATCGTGTTTTCTAAACTGTATTTTTGTTAAATTAATTAGGGGAAATGCTTCGATTAACTAAGGCAAAATTTACAATAAAAATTAACTGGTTGGAATAATTATACAGGTTTAATTAGATAAAAAATGCAGCCCCGCGGAAATCGCGGGCTAATTAGCGAATGGATTAATAACCATTCTGGGCTATTTTTCTAAAAAGAAAAATGGGCATCTTAAAAACATAAATAATGTAGCTAATTTTTCTATAAAATCTAATAACTGAAAATTATTTTCCTATGGCCAATAAAGTCATCCAGATTTATTTTTATTCTCATTTTTAAAATGTTATTTGCTGGTTACGAAACTACTAATTCTGCATTAATTAATTAAACTCTGCGAAATATACAGCTAGGATATTCCTTAACCAAATACAGAGAGCAATAAAATAAAATAATATTCCTAATTTTATACGGATGAAAAAAAAAGTATGTTAATCAAATCTACATCAAATGTTACAAATTATCTAATTTTAACCAGAGAACACGCGCGCCGATTCTGATAGACGTAGAGTGCGTATGGCTTTTACAATTGCCGCCACTATTTTTTAAGTAACTTTCAACTTGTTTCATCACAGAGTTTATAACGATTGGTGTCGATTAAATAAGGTGAGGATTGTTATTTAAATTTCTTTGTGACAAAGTAGAAACCATTCATACTCTGGGTATGCGCGCGTTCTGCCAGGTTAATAACACTTTTTAAGCAGTCGAAAATTTCCAAAGTGTGTATTTATATTTTATTTTCTATTTTTCTTTCTTTCTTTCTTTATTTATTTATTTTGTCTCCAGCTTGTGATTTAAAATAATAAAAATAATCTTTTTTTTTTTAATTTTTTTTAGAATTTTTACTCTGATTTTCACAGTTTTATTTTTTTTTTTTTTACTGCACATTAATTATTCAAGAATAATAAAATTTTTAAGTAGAATAAATTTTGCAGCACAATTATTAACCACTTAACTGTTCAATATTTAAAAAAAAAAAAAAAAAAAAAAAAAAAAAAAAAAAAAAAAAAAAAAAAAACTCTGAAATAATGCCTGCATTTTCGTGTCTTTTACAGAAGTTTTAATATTTTATCACTCATGTTTCAAAACAGAGAATTTCGCCAAAATGAATTTAAAAAACAAGGCTTGGATTAAATAATGCAAAATTAACAATACAAATTTACTGGGGAGATTTATAAATAATGATATTGTAATATGGATGCCTGTACGTGATATGGGCAAATCATGATTGGCAAAAATACTTTGCCCATTATGACTTCTGGGCAAATGAGGGAAGCGGTTGATTGTCAACCCATGATTACTGATTATTCACACTGTGAATTATACCATTTTAAATCATCATTACATAAAATAACGTATTATAATAAAAATTCAATTAGAACTTCTCTAGAAACGCCATAAGGGTCATTATTAATACCTGCCAGATTGAAAATTGCCGATTTGAACCAGAATTTTTTTTGATAAGATTTGATAAATATGTGCAGCATAAAAATAGGTTAATTAAATAATTTAAATAGTTTTAAATAAAAATTCTGGTGTAAAACACTTTTTATAAAACTTGAATAAAATAGCAGGCGGTTCTAGTATTGATAACTCGTATATTAATTAAATTTAAAGGTTGACATTTACATATTTAACGGTCAGGCATGAAATATCAAGCAGACACATTCGATAGACAATCTTTGGAACATATTTCTTGCTACTTAAAAAAAGAACACTGTTTCATAAATCTGGTACACACCAATCATAGACTTGCATTACATTTTTTTTTCATTCTTATCCCTCAGTATATATTTCACCGATTTCTTCGGCAAACAGGGGTAAGAGATTGTCTATGTTCTCTTCCCTCCCTTATATATCTTGAAAAATCCAGGCTGTATTTGTATAAGACAGTTATTAAATTCCCTGTCTTGCTTGTTCCACGGGATTCTGTTTATCAAAGAAATGTTTTTTTCCACTAGGTGGCTCTGCTATACTAAGTATTAAGTAATATACTTATATTAAGTAATATAAGTAAATTTTGAGCTACTTATTTGTTAAAAAGGTATGTTTTATCATAGTCAAAAAGGTGCCATAATAATTTATTTTCTAGCTCTTTAATCTTTTTTTACTATAATCCTGATTTAGATTGAATTTTATGAACTTACTTTGATCAAGATTTTTTCTCCATAAAAATGCATGAAAGGACATTTTATTCAAAAAAGAAAGGTCATTGAAATAGACAAATAAAGCTATTTATTTCTATTACTAAACTTATTCAAATATTATGCGCAAGCTATTTTTCTTAGAAAAAAAAAAGCCCGAAAAAATATACATATTTATTAGGTATAATGTGTATTTAAGAATAAGGTGTAAAATACGGCAATTTGTGAAAAATTCCTGTAGTAATATTGATTTAAATCTCCCACCCTCCACACTCAAACATAAATTGCTGTTTTTTTAACGTATATATTTCTTTAAATACATAAAATTAAAGTTTCTGTAATGTATATGCACTTCGTTAGAAAGTTTGTTTTAAAATGATTATTGAAATTGTCACTGTTATCTCGTATTGTATGTCTCGTGTGTCTCACACTGTATCTTGTATTGTAATGTATACAAACAAGTATATCATTAAAAAAATAAATAAAAACATTCTGATGTTACTTAGTATATGTGTATTACGAGACTTATTTCACAGAGTTTAAGTGAGACATTCAGTGACTTAGTACAAGCATGGTTGATTTTATATAGATGTTGGAAAACTACCGTGTAACTAACATTTTCAAAGAAAATTGGACATTATATAGAAGTAAATACGATATACCCTGAATTTCACTTCGATAATAAAAGTTATTGAGCTTCAGACAAACAAAGCTGTTATTTAAATTATTGTTTAACGGTAGTCCGTTTTATGTTAGGTCACATTTAAAATTTTCTCACTCTACGAAATTTCATAATTGTCATTTTTTGAGAGCATTAAGAAGTCATCTTAACATTTGGCACTCTGTTTCCTCCGCTGAGATATCATCTTTCCTTCCAGAATTTGTTTATGGCACCAGTAATAAAGGAAAGTAAAATTTCCCTTATTTAATCAGAACATTTTTGAAATTGTGTGCTTCAAGGAAAATTCTTTTGAAAAGTGTTAATCGAATAAAATCTGTGTAAGGGACTCCGGTCTCCGAAGGGTTAACAGATTTACCTGAAAATGGAACTTATTGCAGTTTAATAGAAGAATCCCGAAACTTTCGATATTTGATGGAAATATTTATTTGAAAACTTTTTTGAAAAATTTATATTAAATAAAAGCATTATATATATATATATATATATATACGATTAACAAAAATAAAGAAAATGGGCAACTCTGGCTCTTAAATAATCAGGGTTCGCACAATTTTACCACTAAATTTTAAGAATATTTTCGTGGTGTTTCACAGCAAAAAAAAAAAAAAAAAAAAAAAAAAAAAAAAAAAAAAAAAAAGTAAAATTTTTGAATGAAGGTGGGGATTACGAATGTTGTAGTTTAAAAATTAAATGTAAATTTTCTTTTTTTTAATAATGGTGCCAGAGTCCTTGGAAATTCCAAGGAGTGTGCGAACTTTGTAAGTAATACACACGGGCAAGTTTCCCTCATTATCTGTGGATATGAATCTGTTTGAACTTAGGAATGAAACAACAATCTAGGTATATTAGCAGTATATATTAGCAATATTACGGATTTAAGTATATTAATGTTTAGAAATGTTGTATTGATAATACAATGATGTTTTGTTACACTATGATTTTACTCTATAATTCTGTTATGAAATAATTTTATTTTAAATAATGGAGGCTTTAAAATTAATATTTAAAAATAGATTTTGAAAAGAAATAGAGTTACTTACTCCTTTTTGCTAAAAGATGAGTTTAGCTTAGCTGGTCATGCGTTATTCGTGAGAAACAGTTAAATAATGTACTGTGCTCGTCATGCATCTAAAGTACTTAAAATATATATAACTCCATTCTTTTTATTTACTATTTTGAATTTAAAATATGCTGGCATTCTCTTCTATTTTTTACAAGTTTGTTTTTAATTCATAACACATAATTAATAAAGAATAAAATACTTTTTTTTAATAAACAAATTGCTTCTCTGGTGTATATTTTTTTCACAATTAAAGTTAGTGAAGCCCAGTGGTGCATTGGTCAGAGCATCTGACTGCTGGCACTGTCGGCGCTCATCCTTCATAGAATGTAATGGCACAAATCTTTTTTTATTATTATTTTTTTATAGATAAAGTTAGTAAGTTACTAATAAGTGTATGAGTAAACATAATTTTTGTTACACTACATTACAATAATGTTTTTCTTTAGATAAAAAATAAAGAAGGAAAAAGAAAAAGAAAGAAAAAATATATATCTATTTTATAAATGGCAAATCGATTTATTTTGAAAATGCTAATTTTTTTTTCTTTCAAAATGTCTCCCGAAGATGATATTTATTCTTTCAAAACATCGGAAAGTGAGTCATTGCCATTTGATCGGCAGCAATAACTATGGCAAAAACAAACACATGCTGACGAGTCAGCCAGTGATGCGATATGGGTTTGCTATGTCGCCTAGAGGAATTCTGTTAGAAAAGGCAAATTGAAATGTCGTCTGATATTTCGAGATGTTCTTAAAGGGTGGTTTAGTACGCCTGAGAGATGGAGGATGGAAGTCTTTGTTATGGAAGGGGTCGCTGAATGTGGAACATAAGCATTTCTGAAAAACATTCGAATATATTGCATCGATTTTGGAGGGGAAAAGTAGGTCTTTAAAATAGAAATAGATTATATGCAATCTCTATGCAGATTTGGAGTAGAGCATAAGCTGAAAAAACACGGATATTCTTTTAATGTATTATAAACATTATCACTAATTATATCAATAACTTTTATTTCGGCCGATAGCAAATGAAAAACGTTCTATTCGAAATAGATATTACTTCATAAAATAAATAAAATAGAACTCAACTAGGAAAAAACTAAAATAAAAAAATAAATAAAAATCATATTTCCACAAATTTTTATCCGTGGGCGGTTATTTATACAATTCTTTGAATAGACTTGTATATTACTTTATATGCTGAAAATACTTATTAGTATACAAAATTTAGTTGAACATTAAAATGTATAACTTCAATTAAAAACATCTTTAAGTAATTCACGGTTGTTCTCAGTCTATGAAACGTATACATTCTAGGTGGTAATAATAAAAACTTAATTATATTTGGCTGCATAAATGTAATTGAAATCTTGTTTGTGTTCCTTTAAAGGAATAATTGCAATGCACATCATACTTTACTGTAGGCTTCTTGTAATAAACTTCAGTAATGTGTATCAATATCATCATATTCGAAACAGTGCAACATAATTGAAATAATCTACCGAAAGTTTTTTTCGCATAGACCACAAACACATCTGTGTAATTCTTTAAATGAATGATAATTGCTTTGTACCCCCATATTCTATAGGAAGAATGCACCAATGCACTTATTTAATACACAGAATACTTTTGAGTTCACGTATATGATCACGTGTACTGTATGTGCTGCACACAAAACATATTCTGTAATAACTATCTTCTGTTGCATCTCAATACTGTATGTAAATTTCATTATGCTAAAATATTGTAATACTACTAAAGTACGGTACAAATAATTTTTTTTGTAGACCATAATATATCGGAATATTTTTGAGTTCCATTGTAAATGAACTACGCATGTTAAACATTTCATTTTCAATACCGAACATGCCACAGTAAACGTCAATAATGATTGTGAGCGACATGGTGAGTTTTGTATGAATTAGAAGACGAACAGACAGACAATCTTAATCTATTGGAAAGTGTTAAAAAGAAAGTTGCTCCTTTTTTAGAAATAGTGTATATAATTTCTTATATCACCATAACGTTTTCTATTTACATATTAAATACACAACGATAAATGAGTTATGATAACAAATGGTTTCGAAAGGGATTTTTACAAATTACACTCAGTCATCTAAAAAAACGTTGTTTGCACACAGGTTTATTAGTATTATGTTGTCTTTCTGCTTTTTAACCGACTTCAAGGAGGAGGTTATGATTTCGACCTGTATGTATTTGTTGTTCACGCATAACTTTCGTAAATATGAACCGATTTTGATAATTCTTTTTTTGTTAGAAAGTGTAAGATACCCACATGGTCCCATTTCAATTTTATCAAATTCTTGCAATTAGAACTTTTTAAAAATAAAAACCTTAAAATTCCAAAATTTTTTGAAGCAGTCATCCAATTAAAAGCGTTCATTTTTCAGGTAATCGCAGGTTTTCATGCCGAGCATACAAGTCAGATGTGTGTGTACAATAAATAGATAAAATTTCAGGCTATCACTCTTACACCGATAGGAGATGTTTTTAACCGACTTAAGGATTAGGTTATGATTTCGATCAAGGCTAACTTATCATAATATCAAGGCTTGTCATTCGCCAAGTTTCCTTTGACCGCAGTACAGGGGGCGCTGAACTACATGATTTTCACGTTGGTAGCGCCATCTAATGTTAGAAACTGAAATGTTTTCCATTATTTCCTATGGGATTATTAGCAGTAGTACGCACCAGATGGCGCTACATACGAGACAAAATCAGTTAATATGTTGGCAGCTATAGAGACAATTTCAACAATAGATTTTCTCCTGAATGCGAGGCCTGATTATGATAAGGGGGCCTTGATTTCGATCTGTATGTATTTCTTGTTCATTCATAACTTCCCTAAAAATGAACCGATTTTGATAATTCCTTTTTTGTTTGAAAGTATAAGATGCCCGCCCTATTTTAATTTAATTAATTTCTGATGATTAGAATATTTTTAAATAAAAAATGTGGGTTTTATAAAAAAAAATAATGATTTGTCGCAAATAATTTTTCATTGTTGCAACCGTTTTCAAATCATAAGCATATTAAAACTATTCATTCATATGCGTTAGCGCCAAGTTGTCGCCAAGCTTGTTTCTTTATTGAAGTCGGTTAGTATTTTTTTTTTTTTAAAGCATAATTATTCTTCATATAATATTCTGCCAGGAATGCTAGTTTTGCTTAAGGACTCACAATAGTAGTATACAGAGGTCTCCGTGCGGCGGAAGTGACGTCATAGGGGGCGGGGCCACCTGTCAATCAAAGGGGGGGGCGGAACCGGAAGTGGGGGGTGTCACGTGACTTTATCGTATAGGATAACGAGGGTTAATGTTGAGTTGTTTTTTTTGCTGAATGTTGAGTTGTTGTTTGCTGGATTTTTTATGGGGGGAAAGGGGGGGTGTCACGTGACTTGATCGTATAGGATAACGAGGGTTAATGTTGAGTTGTTTTTTTTTGCTGAATGTTGAGTTGTTGTTTGCTGGATTTTTTATGGGGGAAAAGAGGGGTTGAAAAATGGAGGTCACGTGATTTTATCGTATAGGATAATGAGGGTTAATGTTGAGTTGTTAATTTTAATTAATTAAGATTACAATTAATTAAGATGTAATTAATATTCATTTGATAGTAACCACGTGGTCCATGACGTCATACTTTTATGTTAGAACAGGTTCATTCGTGTTTTTTAACCTTTACTTTCCTGTTAGGACTTGAACGCTGAACCACGTGGGCAGTGACGTCACACTTTCATGTTAGAACACAGGAAATACATTTGACTGTAACCGATTGTTAAGTTAAGTTGTTTTTTTATCTTAAATTGCCGTTTAACTGTAACCGGTAATGAAAAAAGTTTGTCATACAGCAAATGGCAACATGTTTTTTTGCCAGCCTCTCGCTTAATTTTTTCATTCATGTGCTAGTATTTTGTTTTGTGTGGGTTGAGTTTTTTTCCTTTTGTTGTGCGACGAATGAAAAAATATGTATCAAGAAATAGATTCTTTTGAAGACGACGAGTTTTCTGATGGAGAAGTAAGTTATAATTATTTATTTATTTATTTGTTTATTATTATTATTGAAAAAAAAATCGTGTATTATTTTATATTATTGTATAGTTATGTGTTGATGTTTTTATTTAAAAAAATCCATTAATATTTATTGATTGATATTTTCTAAAAATATTCGTTAATAGTTTTTTCATAATATAATGCTCCATTTATACATATATTTGTACTATTTGTAGAAGTCAAAAAATGAGTATATCATTGTTATTGTGGGACTTAATGCTTTTAAGAAAAATTATATTTACATTAATAAAAAAGATGATTTATTTTTACCACGTGCAAAGAAAATATAATTCTTTATTTTCCGCTAGCGTTTATTTATTTATTTTTTACAATAGCAATTAAAGATGATTTTATTTTACCACGTGCAAAGAAAACAAAAATAATTTTAGAAAAGTTGTTTTTAAATAACTTTATTTAATTTCATGCATGCTTTTCGCGCGATGTTTGCATTTGACTGATGATTTGTATTGATTTTAACATTTTTTTTCCCCATTACATTAACTGCAAAAGATGATTTTTTAATTATTATTATTATTATTTGTCACATACAAAGAAAATTTATTAAGTTAATCGCAAGTTTTCTCTAGATATTAAATGTTATTTTATTACATGCGAAGTAAATTTTTGAAATGTTATTAGCAAGTTATGTTTTAATTTGTTTATTGTAATATTATTCCAAAAGATTTTTTAATTACATTTATTTTTGATAAAATTATTTTTTACTACGTCTGGAGTAAAAACAATTTGTCGTGCATGCTTTTCGCACGATGTTTGCATTTCACTGATGATTTGTATTGATTTTAACATTTCCCCCCCATTACATTAATTGCAAAAGATGATTTTTTAAATTATTATTATTATTATTTGTCACATACAAAGAAAATATATTAAGTTAATCGCAAGTTTTCCCTAGATATTAAATGTTATTTTATTACATGCGAAGTAAATTTTTTAATTGTTATTAGCAAGTTATATTTTAATTTGCTTATTGAAATATTATTCCAAAAGATTTTTTTAATTATATTTATTTTTGATAAAATTATTTTTTACTTCGTCCAGAGTAAAAACATTTTGTTTGCAGATAAATTTTACTGATTTTGACTATAATTATTATTATCGTTACTAGCAAGATATATTTTTTCAGATTTTTGTTTTTTAATTGTTATTATTATGAAGATGATTTATTTTATCACTTAATTTATCATTTTATTTTATGAAAAGAAATGTGTTTATTGTTATTTATAAGATTTTTTTAAACTATTTATTATCTTAACATTTTTTAAGGATTTATTTATTGATTATAAAATGATTTATTTTTTTACGTAAAAAAAATAATTATATTCGCATTTTATTTTTTTTAGATCTATTATTAATTTTATTGATTCTTTTTAATTCATAATATTTCTTTCTTTCATTTTTTTTCGCTTTTGTTGGGGTGGATTTTAAACTTAATTTAATTTTTATTTTTTTAGCTTCTTAGCTATGCATCCCAGGTTTTTATTGAAAATGATTTTGTATTACCGTCTGAAGTTGATTTTGAATTCGAAGTGAGTATTTTTTTTTTTCGAAAAATGTGGATCAAATGTGCATAGTGTATTTACACCCCACCCTTCTCCTCTTTTATTTTCTTAGATTAAACCTGGTCCCTCTGCAGCAGGAGTGTTTTCTTCGGAAAATTATTCAGCGACTACTGAGTCTGATGATGATATCATATTTAGTGACGATGAGGTAAATATATATATATATATATATATATGTATCTGCGAAATGTATATTCAATGTTGCATTTTTTATTTTTTTCGAAATTATGTATCAAATGTGCATATACTGTATTAACCACCCTCTACTTTTTTTTATTTTTATAGATTAAACCAGACCCCTTTACAGCAGGAGTGTTTTCTTCGGAAAACTATTCAGCGACTACTGAGTCTGATGATGACAACATATTTAGTGATTCTGAGGTGAAAAAATAGATATATATACCTGCGAAATGTATACTTGATGTTCCATTTTTATTTATTTATTTATTTTTAAACTTTATATTTTATTATTATTATTATTTCTAGCTTCTAAGTTATACGTCCCAAATATTTCTGGAAAATCCTTTGGCTCTTCCATTGTATTACCAAGTCGGTTCAGGTTTTGAAGTAAGCATTTTTTTTCCTTAATGTTATTATACATATATATTTACATTGTGCATGTTTTTTTTTATCTCAATTTTTTTTCTATATTAGAATAAACCTGGCCCCTCTTCAACCGGACATATTTATGTGGAAGGCTCTTCACTTGCTGATTCTGATGTAAGTTTTAATTTTTTTTCATTTGTTTTTGCAGTATGATTCTAATAATAATAATAATAATAATAATAATAATAATAATAATAATAATAATAAAAGAAATCTAATTTATTTTATGTACTTTTTTTTCTCTTTAGCTAGGGAATGCTATTATAATAGAAGAGAGACGAAGGCGTCGTAATCAAAAGTACAGAGGCGAGGAAATTATTTTTCGAGCAAGAATTGATCCTGATCGCCTTCCAGCAAATATTCGACAATATCCTCTTGCGGCAGCAACGAACTCCGTAAGGGAATTGTTTGAAATCTTGATTGAGCGAAGCACGGAAAATTTAAGACCCTCAGATCTTATTCGTTTTTGTATACAAGCTGATGGACTGGATAGACCAATATCTACAAATATTATGCGCGTATCTCAGCTTACAGTGGAGAAAATTTTGAGTGCTGTGATGAAAGTTCTTCAGTCTAAAAGTGAAATTCGACTTGATATTTCCTTTATAGTGGATATCATTACCGTTCAAGTAGACGTAGGTGGCGGTAAAGGAAATCAGAAAGTAAATAACATTTCTTTCGATAGACTGCGTAAAAGATCAATTTTGTCAATTCCTGTCGACAATCAAGGCCTGTGTTGTTCAAAAGCAATAGTATTTGCTCTGGCACATTTAAACAATGACAGAAGGGGCATAAACGCAATGCGTGATCGACGCCGCCCAGCATTATTGAGCAGAGCCAAACAGCTTCATGTTGATGCAGGTGTACCGGTTGGTCCATGCACTTATGCAGAAATTCAAATATTTGAATCCTTTCTGGATGTTCAGATTGTTGTCATATCGTCTGAAAATTTAAATAAGGTGCGTTTTCTTGAATTGATAAATAATTATTTTTTTTTAACAATACAAAATTATATTAAGTGAATACATTTATATATGTATATTATAATAAGTGAATAAGTTATATACTTTTTTTTCTCTGTAGGTTTCGTACAAGGGTCGAAATAGAAAGGCCCGAATTAATTTATGGCTGCACGATAACCACTTTGATGTGATAAAAAGCTTAAAAGGCTTTTATGGTAGCAATCATTATTGTGAGAACTGCGAAAAGCCTTATCAAAATTCCTTTGAACACCGATGCAAAGATGCATGCTATGTATGTTTGAAGAGAGCATGTAAGCTTGATCAGCAGAAACGTTGTCATGATTGCAATCGCCTTTGTCGATCCGAAGAATGTTTTATGAAGCATAAAGCTGTTACAGAGAGACAAATCTTTTCAATTTGTGATCAAGTAAGTTGTACTTTTTATTAAAACTTTGTTTTTATATTCAAATTTACTATTTTTGCATATTCAAAAACTTTTATTACTTTTTTTTTTTGTATACTTAAGTAAAAGAGAATCTGTTTCCCTCAGGTCTATCAATGTAGAGAATGTTGTAAAGTCATACGAAGAACAGAATGCCCTCCCGAGATTCATCGCTGTGGTACCACAAAGTGTCCTTCTTGTGGGACTTATGTAATTGCAACAGAACATCAATGCTTCTTGCGTGTTATCCCATCTCATGAACCGTCGGATAAATTTATTTATTTCGATTTTGAGACAGATCAATCTTCCGGTGAACATATTGTTAATCTGGCAGTTGCGCAGTATGGAGATGGAAGTGAAAAAAATTTTAAGGGGTATAAAGCATGCGAAGATTTTTGTTCATGGCTTTTTACAGCTAAACATAAGGGGTTCACAGCAGTGGCGCACAATATGAAAGGGTAATTATGGCTTTTTTTTTTTTTTTCTACATAAGATTTTTTAAATGTGCGTATTCATGTGTATGTATGTATGTATATATTTATATTTCTTTGTATATTTATTTACTTATTTATATATTCATTTTTATTACAGATTCGATGGCCAGTTTATTTTGTCTTGGCTTATAAATCAGGGTAATCTGCCGGAAATCATACCCAGTGGTTCCAAGATTATGGCTATAAAACTTAAATGCCTGGATATACGTATTATCGATTCGTTAAATTTTTTTACCGATGGCTCTAGCAAAATTGCCTAATTGTTTTGGGATAAAGGAGTTGAAGAAAGGATGTTTTCCACATCTTTTTAACAAGCCCGAAAACCAGGCGTATGTGGGACAGCAGCCATCAGCTCATTTTTATAGCCCAGAAACAATGTCAGATGCAGGAAGAAAATCTTTTTTGGATTGGTATGAACAGCACAAAGATGATACGTTTTGTTTCCAAAAAGAAATTTTAGCTTATTGCAGGTTTATGTTATTTTCTTTAATTTTTTTCATTTCTTTACATTTTTTCATTTTTTTGACTGACATTTATTATTATTGTTATTAGATCAGACGTGGATATTCTTAGAAGATGCTGCAATGATTTCCGTACGCAGTTTTTAGAAATAACAAGCGTGGATCCTTTCTGGTGAGTGTCAGCATATATCTAAATAGTTTCTGTGTCTTTTATTGAAATAAATTTAACAATTAAATATATATATACACCTTGTAATTCTATTATTTTTTTTCCAGCTATGTTACGATTGCATCAGCGTGTATGGCCGTTTACAGGTCAAAACACATACAAGATCAGACTATTGCTATGGTACCCATCAGATTTTATAATGCCACAAATTATAGTGTCGATGCAATTAGATGGTTGGATTTTGTTGCCTTTTCAGAAGGAATCGCTATCCAGCATGCTTTAAACGGGTTTGGGGAGAAGATAATATCTGGTATTTCTGTAGATGGTTTTTGTGAGGCAACCAATACTATTTATCAATTTCACGTAAGTTGATTTTCTTTGTGTTTCTTTCCATTTCTCTATTGTTTTTTTTTTAACACTTGCACTATTATTTATACGTAAAATAAATATTTAGTTATTTTAATTTTTCTTTCAACAGGGATGCTTCTTTCATGGATGCTCTGTATGTTATGATGGAGATGTCATTAATCAGCTAAAAGGAGTCAGTATATCGACGTTATTGAAGAAAACAGAAGAAACGACAAAGAAACTTCGTTCACAAGGGTACCTCGTTAAAGAAAAGTGGGAACACGAGTTTTTGAAAGAAAAAAAAGAGAGCCAGCAGTTACAATCCTTTTTACACACCCATACTTTACAAGACCGATTAAATCCTCAGGATGCTTTTTTTGGTGGC
The DNA here is from genome assembly GCA_964019185.1 of Maratus speculifer. Classification (NCBI taxonomy): domain Eukaryota; kingdom Metazoa; phylum Arthropoda; class Arachnida; order Araneae; family Salticidae; genus Maratus; species Maratus speculifer. The sequence goes on from CAXHSM010000438.1 coordinate 1,350,209, forward strand.
AGGACAAATGCTCTAAAATTATATCATGAAGAACCTGCAAAATACGTGGATTTTACTTCATTATACCCCTGGGTAAGTTTTCTCCTCTACAGATTATGGATAGATTCACAAAGCAGGTAATTTGTTCGGTGTTTAATCTTTTCTTTCTTTTTTTAGGTAAATAAATACTGCAGATATCCCGTTGGTCACCCCAAGATCAAAACTGAGAGTTTTTCTGATTTAGAAGACTATTTTGGCATCATTAAATGTAAAGTTTTACCGCCTGCTAATTTATTTTTACCTGTTTTGCCATACAGATGCAATGGTAAATTGATGTTTCCGCTATGCAAAGCTTGTGTGGAAACTTTGCAAAAAAACACCGTGCCAGCACAGTGCTGAAGAACGCGCCATTATTGGCACTTGGGTAACAGAAGAAGTTAAATTAGCAGTAAAAAAAGGATACCAAATCATAAAAGTAAGTTTTTTTCTGTTTTTCCTGTAACAAAATATCTACAATATTTAGATACATGTATATATATATATATATATACATATATCTTTTTTTCTATTAAATTCTAATGTTTTATAAAATTCAGTGATTCATGTATTGTAATACAATTAATGGTTTTATATATATATATATATATATATATATATATATATATATATATATATATATATATATATATATATATATATATATATATATTTATATGTATATATTTAAATACTTTTTGAAATAATACCAACTTACTTTTTTCAGATTTTCGAGGTTTATCACTTTGAAAACACCTCAGAATCTTTATTTCGTACCTACACTGATTTATTTTTAAAGATTAAACAAGAGAGTAGTGGTTGGCCACCTGAGTGCTCAACTGTTGAAGAACGTCTCAATTACATAAAAAATTATGAAGAGCGGGAAGGTGTGAAGTTAAGCTACGAAGCAATAATAAAAAACCCAGGTCGGCGGCAAGTTGCCAAATTGTCCTTAAATACCCTCTGGGGACGGTAAGCTTAATTTTTTTTTTTTTTTTTTTTTTTTTTTTTTTTTTTTTTTTTATATGACATGTTTTATACTATTATTTAAAAAAAAATATTTTTCCTTTTTTCTTTTTTTAGATGGGGAATGAATTGCAACAAGGGCCAGATCTCTTATATTGACACTCTGGAAAAATTTAACAAAATCCTTCTAGATTCCACAAAAAAAGTAATTTTTTTTAGTATAGCATATATGTGTGTGCGTTTTTTTCAATCTTATATGATTTCTTATTATTGATCCTCTTTTTTTCTTTTATAATTAGATAAAGGATATATATTTACCAACTCCAGAAGTAGCAGCCGTACATTGGGAAGCAGCAAAAGATTTTGTAAGACAAGATACCAGCACAAATATATTCCTGGCTACATTCACAACTGCCTGGGCCCGTCTAAAACTATATTGCGAAATGGATAAATTAGGCAAAAATGTACTGTATTACGATACAGACTCCATTATACATGCAACTACTGGAGCTAATGATCCACCTACTGGAAATTATTTAGGGGACTTTACAGATGAACTAGATGGAGACGTAATCACGACTTTCGTTTCAGGTAAATCCTTTCATTATTTATTTATTTTTTATTTTATTTGTTTTTCTAAGAAAAAAATGTATGATGAAAAAAAAAAAGTTTTCCCCATATTTATGTTTTTTTTTTCTTTTTGTAGGCGGTGCAAAGAACTACGCCTACAAGACACAAAAGGGAGAAATTTGTTGCAAGGTTAGGGGTTTCACATTAAACTTCAAGAATTCCCAGCTTATAAACTTTGAATCCATAAAAAGTCTAGTTAGTTCTATGGACCGCGATGAAGTGATTTCTATTGAAAACCCGTCAAAAATAGTGCGAGAGGCTAAAAGGAGAAAGGTTATAAATAAACCGGAAAAGAAACTTTATAGAATCGTCTATGACAAAAGAATTTTAAAAGAAGACTTTTCGACGATACCTTATGGGTATAATTAAATATTGTTGCAAGGACTCTTTTGCTTAAGCACATATATGTTTTATTTAATCAACTTATTTAAGTACATGTGTAATGAAAGATATGTAAATGTGTAGGATAATAAAGTGAATTTTTATTTTTTCATTTTAAGTGTAATTTTTTGTTTTTGATTTAAGAAAAAATATGTTTTATTGAAATGATAATTTATGTTTTCAGGAAAAATATATATATATACTTTCAAGAAATTGAAACAAGTTTGGTTATTTTTTCAGGAAAAAAAAAAGTAATGAAAGTTTCAGGAAACAGTTCATATATATTTCAAACAAATATATTTTTAAAAAGAAAATCTCACATACACAATTATAGTTATTTCAAAAAAATTTATTTTTATTGAAGTTTTCAAAGATTGTTGTTACATTTTGAACCATGACTTTGGTTCAGTGACTTGGTAAGGCGAAGATTTTCTTTTCGAATGTTTAGGTTCAGGTCTTGCAAAAATAATTTTCTGTTCATTCTTTAAATGCTTATTTTTTATAAATTCTCGAGGAAAGCTTTTTTTATTTAAAAGTTCTTGATACTGATCAAAAGCAATTGGTTTTTGACTTCTATCTCTCAGCAAAAAACCGACTAGTTGAACAACATTTGATCCATTAATTACAGTATCATCTATTTTCAATTCTTTGTTTTCTGTACAGGAAATTTTATTTTGTTAAAAAAATTCCATAATTTTAACAGCAGTTTTCTTTTGCTTTACAGGAATAGAACTTAGAATTTCATTTTCTATATCAGACATTTCAAAGGGTTTCTGGGGAAGTTGTTCTTCATGGGGTTTGACCGCATTCATATCTGGGAATGATACAAACTTTTGCAAAATCTGCGTATAAAGCTTCGCTTTTTCATCATCCTCTATTTTTCTTTTCAAAATAGTCTGAATTTGTCTATCTAAATCACTTAAATGCTCATCGGCAAACTCTTGATCTCTGTCAGCTGGAACAAGTCTGAATTTACGAGCGAACTCCATTGATCAACGTACTGAGCACTGACACTGCAGCAGGAATAAGAATAGACAAAAATCCTTCTCCTTTTTGAACGAGGAGTCGCCTTTTTTTAAACAAAGGTACTTTTTTATCTCCCAGTCGACGCAATGTTCTTTTATAAATAGTTAATTTATTTTTTTGACTTTTAGAGACTGGTATGTTGCCCTTTAAAAGATTTAGTGCACATTCACAAACACCTTTTATAATACTGTTGGGGCACTTTTTAAGAAAGGCTGCTTTTTTCTTTGTCTTGTTTAACAATTTGAGATGTTCCACGGTCGACATCCTGAGAGTGAATGATGATTGATGAAGGTAATCTCTCCTTTATATGCATACCGTAAGTAAAAGCTTTTGTTAAAGCACAATGTTTAAAACAGGAATTGTGATTTGGACAGTTTACCTCAGAAATATTTAACCAACTAATCTTAGGGCAGTTAAAATCATTCAGATTCAAAATCTTTCGTCCTGACATTCGTTCTAAAAACTTTACTTTTTCTAATCCTTTCGAGTATATAGAAGAATAAGAAGCAAACAATGATGAAAGTATAGGTTTTAATGCTGAATAAGGTAATTCCCCGTTATCCCAACGCATTCGGTGATAAAAACGAGTAAGCCATGCAAACGTCTTTCTTTGTTTGACGGTTAATTGTTCCCAAGGATGTAGGGGAAGAAAGCTCCAACGACAGTGGTATCCAAAATCAACCGCATAAAAGGCGAGTTCTTTGATAACAAAATCATGCGCGTTTAATTGAAACCCTTCAAATTCGATGACAGCAGCGACCATGTTCACCGGATGCCGTTTTCTGGATAAATGGTTTTATCGAAGCTCATACACATAATGTTTATCGCCAGGAAAAATTTTTGTGCGCATGCGCAAACTTTCAAAAGAATCGGGCCTTAAATCAATGAATAAGTAGGTGAAAGGTAATGCAGTGGCATCATTAAAAATTTCTTCAAAAGCCTTGGTTTTGCCAGGAAACATCTGCCTGGCTAAATGCGTTATTTGACTTTTATCTCGAGGATTCTTGTATAGTATCATGTAATGAGAATTTAAATTAATATTTCGCATTTCTTTGCCGTGATGAAACAAATTTTGAGTTATAAAGATAACGGAAAGATTTCGGTGATGACTGCCTTTCGTGAAAAGTTTACTCAATCGTACATCAGAAGAAAGTTCTGACATCAAATCATCAATAATAATTAAAGCATTATGAAGAGCGTTCAAATTAGAGGGTAAACCTTCTTCAAAATGTACACCTTTCATTGTATTGAAAAAGGGTTGATAGCTTCCGTAACAATATATTATATTTGCGGGCATAGGATGAAAATATTTAAAATCAATTAATTTTTTAACAAATACACTCTTACCTGAGCCTGTCGGCCCGCTGATAAGAGCAGTGGAAGGATGTACTAACTTGAGTAATTCCATGTTTTAAATGAATGGAATGATTGAAGTCTTCAATTTTTATAGTTTCTTCAGTATTTGTGGTGAAGTAGTTTTAGTAGATAAAAATAACGCTTTTTAGAAAAATATTATACAAGTATGTTTTTTTCTAAATAAAAAAAAAGGAATCATTTTAGTGAAATAATATGTGATAAGATTGAAAAAAAAAAAAAAAAAAAGGAATGAACACACATGAAGTAAGATAAATATATATATTTTTTATTTTTTAAAAACCATGTTTACACCATATCTTTTTTTGACAAATTGATACATTCGAAAATCATTCTTTTTGCTGGATAATACATTGGTAATAGATTTCATACAAAGTCCTTGACATCGTTTTACAAGAAAGAAAATACAATATTGCCCACAGACATTGGACGTTAAACTTTGAAACGTTGTCTTGTTCCAGTGAATTTGACGATATTTTTTTACAAATCTTGTTATGTCTTCTCCGTAGGTCTCGGGAGATAGTCCGTAAGAATCAAAAAATTCAAGATTCTTTTTGTCTTGAATGAAAATCGCTAGCCAGTGGGATCCTTTTTCATCATGTTTATCAGTATTAAGCACTAATGCACAGGGAAACTTTCGAATTTCAGGGATTTTGTCAGAAGGAAAAACACCTGCAAAAAATCTCGCAGAAGCAGGGTCACGAGATAAAATTTTTTGAATCAGTGATGAATTCATTAGTTTCCAAAATCATACAAAATATTGCGAGCTTTATTGATTTCGATTAAATTTTCAAATTCGGCATAGACTAATAGTGAAATTGTTTGGTCCAAGGGAGTTGCAAATTTTATTTCCAACCTTAAATTGCTATGGCGTATGAGATTAAGATGTGCGCCATCACATAAATCAGGTGATAAATCGAAGCAAAATAAGGAATATCCCTGTGAAAACTCTGATCTTGAAAGGTACAAACCTTTGTTTTCTGCATTCGTAAATAAGTTTTGATAGGCTCTGATAAAATGATTTTTGCCAAAGTTAGGTTGAAGAGGATTATGAGGAGCAGGTTGACCATCAACATACACGCCTATGAAATTAATATTATAATGTTTAAACTCAAAAGGAGACTTTTTATAGGTGCCGTTAAATGAGTCATTATCCACACAGGCAATCACGACACGGTTGGGCATCTGACCTGTGAAAATGTTATCTTGAACGAAACTCATATTACCAGTAGGAATGGAATATGCTTTGCAGAGAACTCTGTTAATAGGGTATTTAGCTGTTGTTTTTTCTAAGCTTTTAGCATGTCCTAAGACAACGCCTGGACTTACTTTTACTTTTCGAACAAATAAGGAAGCGTGTTCCAGGGAAACTTTGAATTCCCCTTCGTCAGCTAACAAGCAAAATTCTGTATTACTACGAATCAGTTTAATTTTCATATCTACCAAGTTAAGCAGAAGTCTTTCTTGGTGAAACATGTCCAGATGCAATCGACCAATCATATCAACTGGGGCACTAAGTTTAGTCATTTCGGCACGTTTACTAAATCCTTCATTAGGGTTTGCATCTTCTGGATCCAGAACATTCATACGACCAGCAGTATCTTTAAAAAATAATTCGGAAGAAAGGTGAGAAGTTTTGGCATCATACCCATGATTCAGTAACTTTTCTATCATGGCTCTGTAAGGATAGGTATTATTACTCGATGAAACCAGTCTGTCATTCAGGCTTATGTCAACTTGAGGGAATATGGAGTGCAAAAAAAGATTAACAGGTCCCACTTTACTTTTTTCTACAATGGCTTTACCATCCTTTTTTAAAATTTTTACTTTGACATATAACTGAGTTTGAGATAAATCAAGATATTCTTCTCCGCTTCCAGAAACATTAAACTCCACAGGTCCTCCATCAGAAACATTGGAAAGCGGGTGAAATTCAACCCATTGGCCTCTTTCAATAACTGTTTGAGTGGGTGGTAAAGAAAATAATTCTAGTTCTGATTTAGCACATTCTGGAGAGTCTTTTAAAAGAAAAGCCATAGTATAATGTGTATATTAACAGTCAAAAATATCACGTCTTTGCACTTTCCGTACTTTCGAGGAAATGATGCGTTTTGAAGGCTTGCGCTTCCTTTTAAGCTTTCCATGTCCAATCATTTGGTCTGCTTTTTCAACTGCTTTTCTAGCTAATTTTTTCCCGGTTTCTTTTGACCGTGTTTTGAGGGACGATTTAAAATTTTCACCTGATAGTACATCATTTGCAACCATGGTGCCCGTTCTTAATGCTTCTTTTCCAATTGTTTTGGCACCACTTATCAAAAACGGCATCGCACTACGAAACAATTTAGCAAAAAATCCGCCTATACCGTATCCTCTCTGCAAAACTGTTCCTCGATAGTAAGGCAAACCATTTCCTGTTTGCCCTGCATAATAATCTTCGAACTTTCGTGTACAACACGTATAAGGCACCAACATTTTTGTTGATCCTTCTTTATCGCAATCAAAAAGGAAAATGAGATTTATTTAAATAGAATGTTCTTTTATACGATTTGACGTAAACGAAAATGCAACGTTACAAAAACTTTACCTCTTTCAAAAGGCACTAAATCTCCAGAATGAAGTCTAATATCTATTTGTATCGTTTGGAAATGTTGACGGATAACTGGTACGTACAATGGTCTCGAATAATGAGAATTAATAATTTCGCCATCGCTTCCTTCGACAGACACAATTTTTAAAAGAGGGGCTTGAACATCCCCTACTATTTGAGGCTTCACGAGATCACAATATACATACATCACGGGAAAGGATGACTTTGGGTCCGCCACAAGAGGACTTTGTTGCAATCCTGTAAATTCTCCGGGTTCAAACCCTAAAAGTTCTGCTAGACCTTCATGCAAAACTACTTTCGATTTTTTATCTGTCTTGATTGTAACTCTTTTCGTAACAGGGTGAAAATGAAAATCAATCTTATTTTTATGCGATGGTATCGTCATACTTTTAAGGAGATCAGGTATGGTTTCATAACATCCAGGAGGAACTCTCCTACCTTCCAATTTTCCATCCCCTAAATCAAAACCAAACAAATTATTATCCTTTCTAACATTATACCATGTATGCGGATAAATGAAATCGACCAAGGCCATTTCCCATTCACCCTTTAAATTCATAGGTGCGGGCAGTTGAGTTGTAAATTGCGATATTTTATTATTTCGAAAAAAGCTCATAGAGCTGTCACTAATGAGCGTGATGTAGAACGACATCTTCTCATGAAATGAATAGTAAGTATTATGTCTACTCTTTTTATATCATCCTAACATCTTTAACCCATGCGTTGAATTTTTCAGGATATCCTTGAAATTTCACAAAATATTGAATTTTTCCATTACGTTTTCGTTTCTTCAAAATTTTCTCCACGGGATAAAAGCCTGAATCGGAAATCTTTTGCAGTTCTTGCTTATAAAATGTTCCTTTTATGATTTCTCCTGCTAAATCTTTTAATTTAAAGACAACAGGTACTCTTTTAATTATTTTGTGAATAGTAAAAATTTCTCTTGTCCAATTCTGTTCGTATCCTTTCTCAAAACGTAGCTTTTCCTTACTTATACGAACAGTATCGCCAACACTAAATTCAGGTTTAATTACAGGGATTTTGTCATTTGCGTACAATGTTTCCCAAACTTGTTTTTGGTTATCCAAGTTTACTGAAGCTGGCTCCATTTTAATACTACGATGCCACGTGTGGTTATAACTGTGAGTTAATTTATCGATTACATCAATATATCTCTTTGTATTCTTTTCAGTAAAATATTTCCACATTTTCGTCTTCAGCGTACGATTAAAGCGTTCCACGATTGAAGCTTTTGTGGTGTTATTTGTAGTGAAAAAGTGAACCTTCTGTTTTTTTAAGAAATCCTGTACCAGCTTATTAGTGTACTCTTTCCCATCATCGCACTGCAGAGTTTGCGGCTTACGTTCCGAAAATATTTTTTCGAAAGCTCGTTTAATACCTGGAGCTTTTTTATCTTTTAACGGTATGACCCACGCATATTTCGACAAAATATCAATACAAGTCAGTAAATACTTATAACCATCATTTAAAGAAGAGAGGGACTGCATGTCTACTAAATCAGATTGAAACTGCTCGTTTAACCCTCCTACTATGACACGATTTCTGGGGAATTTGTGTCGCAAAGGCTTGTGTAAAGTATAAGAGTCCTTCGTTTGCAGGAATTTCTTTATCTGTTCCGTTTTGACGCGACCTTTTAAAACACGTTGCAAAGCATTTATACCACCGTAGCTGGCTGGAAGTTTTGGATCCTGATACGTCTGAGTCAAAACTTCCATTGCAACAATGGTTATGATCTAAACGGATGTTAACATTCATTAATATTTTCAACTACAAATTAACACGATCCTTACTGCATGAAAGTTTTACTTAAAATGAAAGTATTATAACAATTCTTTAAAATATATACCTAAGATTTTTTTTATTTATTTTTCTTTTTTTTTTAATTAATAAAAAAGAGAGAGTTTAAAAAATATGTTTTAAACTCTCTCCTTTTTTTTTAATGATATAAATATAAACAAGACACAGCATGAAGCAGACAAAACAAAATGTATTTAACAAAATATAAATTTAATTATATAATAGTATTACATTACCATACAGAAATTATTCCATGTTGATATACATTTTTTCAATGTCTTTAATTACAGAGGGGATATCTAGAGTTGAAAAAAAATTGTCTATTGGTACTATTGAAAAGTCATAAGCATTTTGGTGATAAAACTCTTTGGCTAATTGCCGAAAGTCCAGTTTATAAAATGCCAGTTCAAAATATCCTTCAAATTTTTCAGCTCGCGACTGCGTGATACACGCATGAAGATCTGACTTGGGATATTTTGCTTTGCATGCAAAACAATAAAAAAGTTCACCAATTTTAGCAGTCACAGATTTTGTCAGACACTTGGTTAATGAATAAGTCAGATTGGCATAGTCGTGGAAGTCACAAAATATGTCAGCGTTGCTGTTATCCAGAACTGTCTCAGTGTGGGTATGTTCAAAAGATACAAAATATGCTAAAGTCTGTTGAATTAAGCACTCTTTAACTTTCGCACTTATAGAAGAAAAAATTTCCTGCAAATTTGACATTTGCGGGCCTGTAAGAATGAGATTTTCAGGCAAAAACTCAAAACTTAGATTTTTTAGCTGAAACATTCGCTGAAAGATGTACAAGTTTCCTTCTTCTTCTTTAATTTCACGTGTTACACACAAATCCTTTTCTATAATTAAAAATTGTTCAGCAAAGTTATATGATTTTTTTTGGAAGGAATGCCACACCGAAGGAGATAGCGAAACACCATTTTTTGTTGGATGAAGAAAGCCATCGTCATCTGTGACAAATCTTCTAACGTGTACTCGTGTGTGGCTAAGAAAAAAGACAATAGACACGTAATTATCGCCACCAAGATGGAACATGTTGCATGGTAAGGAATCCTTTGTGTAAAATGTTTCTCCGGAATCATCCACTTTCATTCTTTTTGAAGCTCTGTTTTCCATTTCCTTATTAAGACGAAGTTTTTCATGCATCTCATTTGCAGCTTCTTTCCGCATTCTAAATTCCAAATTGCACACAGCAGAACTAAGCCTTTTCATTTTTTAAAACTTTGTTAAAATCAACACAAAATTTTATGAAAAAAAATCAACAGTTCACTAGACGATGCTACA